>ML860446.1:16354-32556 GCA_009831015.1 Picea engelmannii
ATAGATATATATATGTACATATATATTTCAGTGATTATTATTTAGTAAGTTATTATATTTCTTTTAGTTGTTTTTCGCTTCCCTTAGAACTTTAGATTGGCCAACGAAGCCATTAAACCCGTCAGGGTGGGTCAATCCAAACGGCTTGGGTTAATTAGACAACCTCGGACCAGACTCGCTCTTCCAGTTGACGGATGGTCAATTTTGCCCATCAACACTACCTTAAGGAGACCCTATCAATATTTGGTGGTTGTGCTTTGTAGGTTATGTGGGGAACCAAACATAACTCAATTCCCCCTATCACACATGCCCTTGATTTATTTATGCACAAATGTAGGTGTTTCATTCAATTGGAAAGATATATTGTCTGAAAATCTCACTGTTGCCATCTCTAAAGTAACGTAAGCACAACCAGGAATATTTCCCAATTTCCATATGTCCTCGTACCTCTTGGACATAATGTGCAAATCCCACAAGTATCCAAATATGGGGTGGATTTGGTTTATAGACGATGCCGCAATCCACATCTATTGAAAAGTGCTATGGGAGCACAAATACCGTACGAAATACCAAAGAATTTGTGAACATGTCCTTGCTCCTTTATATGAATTCGTATTTTGCACCACTCCCCCTTGTATGACAGTCAAAGCCATAGCAGTCATAAGAAGCATTGGGGACTGGTATGCATGGCACTTATATAAGGGTATATGGCGTAGTGAAGCCACCTCACCTACTTCCACGATTTGTACCCGACAATCTCATCCTTCAAGAAGTAGCATAACAGACTATTATGCATGGGGTTGGAGGAATGTTGTACAGGTTAAAGAGAGTGATATGGCCCCCACTACATCTATACATCGACAACTATTTCTTCAAGAAAACCAAACAAGCCCAAGTAGAGGTCGACATCTTACTTTCCTATCACTTTGGAGAAGAGAGATTCCAAAGACATGATCCTAGAAATATCGTCAAGGAACACTTCAATAGCATCAAGCTTCCTTATGAATACACTAATGATCTCTAGGAAGAAGAGGAGGTGCACCAAAATGCCAAAACATATGATGAATTCATTTTCAACAGGTGTGGCCATCCAAAGGGAAGGATCACTAATGAAGAAGTAGTGAGATAGGTGGCCAGAAAATAAGAAGAACAAGAGGAAGTTGGGAGATATTCTCCCATGTCTATCTTGACTCATTTAGGATCTACCGAGGAGGAGGAAGAAATGAAAATAGATAAAAAGAGGAGAGATAAAGAAAATGTGTTAAAAAATAAGAATGATGCCAAGAAGAAACAAAAATTTGATGTCGACAAAGCAAAATCCAAATCTGAAGCTGAAGCAAAAACTGCTACAGAAAGAGAAAAAGAATTGGCATAAGTAACAAGAGTAGAAACTGAACTAGAAAAGAAAGTAGCAAAGGAAGCAACTGACAAAGCTATTGAGAAAGAAAGGAAAAACAAAAATGCAGAAAGAAAAGGGGATGGCACACACCCCATGGATGTAGATATCCCAAGAACATCTACCACATCCATAGAGGTAGATACAAAAGGCAGTGGTTTAGGCCTTGGTCTTTGGGAGCCATTTCAACCAGCTGAAGTGCTGGATATTAGAAGCTTCACGTATGACGGTAAAATTGGTAGGATCATGCAAGAACAAGTTAAGAAGATGTCAGTGACAAAAGGGGCACATATATCAGTTGTCACTTAGGTACCAGTCATAGAAGATGTTAAAGAGGATCCTGTGGAAACAACTAGAGTCGGTTTTGCATTCATGGATGTTAATATAGATAACATAAAAAGGTTATGCAAACAAAATGAAGAGGAGTTAAGGATCAGAGAACTCAAGGAAAAACTTCAGCAAATAAAGGTTTATGAGAGAAGCCTCCAAAACTTCAAAGCTAGTGTCGAGAAGGTTAGAAATGACTTCGAAGGTGCCATTATTGACATGTACGCTCATCTACAACTTTTCCAAGATGCGGCTGCAATAGTCATCGAACAAAATAACTATATATAAATGAAGATGGCACATTACAACACTATCTGTGAAGGTATATTTGACATAGATAGATGGATAGAGGAAAATCTTGATTCACCTACTGAGTTATATAGGCCTTCAAAATATGGGAGAAAGTCTGATTTGTATGCATTGGATCATTGCCAATAGATATGACAAAGAGTTGATAGAGAAGTAACCAAATCTATGGAAATATGCTCAAGGATCCTTAAAGCTGCCCAGGAATTGATAAAAAATGGTTGCCTCCCAAGGTTAGATGAGCTTGGAAGGAACCTAGTAGCGGAATAAATGGTAAATGCAGTTCAGGAAAACACAAATCGAAGGAAACAAATAGTTGATGCAATTACGTTCATCTCCACTAACCTTATTGATCAATATCTATTGCAACCAATAAAGCTTCATATTATGGTGCAAGCTTTCATGACAAATTTAGAGAAGGATATGAGAACCCTCGATGAAAATATTTCCATGAACAATGCAACATTAGAGAAGCTGACATACAGGAGGATCAAATCACTCTATGACCAGTTGGAAGTTTGGAAGACCTACCTCAGATGCAAAATTTCATAGGAGAAGGACATAAGACCTTCCCTTTCTTTCATTCTTTTCCTAACTACCATAATTTTTGTCCCTTTCTACACACTTGTCATTAGGGAAGATAATATGAACCATTTTGTAACTGCCTCTTCAAGAAGAATATGAAAGGACACATGGGAGTTACTATTTTTTGTATAAAATAGGATAGAAGTTCATTTGCAAATGACTTTTTTTTTGGCTTTTCAAGAAATGTATAGACTCAATAATTGATTCAAGGACAAATACTTTGTTAATGAATATTGAGAATCCCTCAGGGAAAATTGTCATAGAAGGAATCCTTGTGTATGAATAGATATGAGATGAGAAATATTTATAATGAAGATGGACATTGTTCCTATGGACTGTGAGAATGATATGTTGTTGTAGATTAATTCTTATACAATCTATGTGATTCTTCAATTTAAATTATTTCTTTAAATATCTTAATTCCTTGATATTTGTGGGTTGTTAATATATGCATTATGGTAATATAGACTATTATGCTTATATGTATTTGTATATATTTGTTTCTGATCTTTCTCTTTTATATCAGTTATGTTATCACATGAAGTTGTTCAGGGTCAAGGGTGACAACCATGAGCACAGGAGAACAAGAGGGTGAAATTTTCCACGACAGAGATCCCCTGCACAGTTCAGTTTAGTGCCATCTCTGAGCTAGGTTGGAGGGCAGATAAATTTTAGCAGCGGCACTAAAATAGAAGGCATTCCTAGATCAAAGATTGTGGCCAAATAAACGACCACCAGTCATTTCAGTACCACAAGCTGTGTGGGTGTTACAATCCAAAGGCGGGCTTAAATCCAAACTATTGTATTGCAGGGAGGCTACGTGGCAGAAGATGGTGCATATAGGGCCCGAAAGCGGTGTGGGTCCAAACCGCTTTCAACATCCCCAAAATTACGTACTCTTACAACGCTGTATCCAACAACAACATGTGGTCGCCCCCTAATATTCAAATCACATCCTGGTCCCGAGGAGGGTTCAACCAATGAACAACGACTGAATTTTTCAGCCTCGAAAGCACTCGGTTATTCAATGCCCAATCCATGAGCAACACGTGGTTTCCCTCTAGTCATCTAGCTGCGCTCTGAATCTGAGGAGGATTCAATTAATGAAATGAGGGAGTGGTGGTTGAAACCTCAACTCACCCCATAAATAGTAAGCATGGAGGATATGGTTGTAGATACAAGAATGTAAGCCTAAAGTACCGCAGAGGGAAGTTGCTCCAACATACCCATGCTAATCCAACTTGCCTTCTGATAGAAGAAAGACCCACGTGAAGAACTCTATGATTGGAGGGCCAACTAGGATTGTTGACTGTTGACCACCGTTCTGAATATAAAAGAAGGAGATCAAAATGAAGCAAAGGAGGGTTTAGAGGCTGGAGAGCCGAGAGAGATTTACGAAAAAGGCACTATATTGTTCAGTTTGTAAGCCTGAGGGGCATGGATTGTAAAATATTATGTTATTGAAGATTCCTTTGATTTTATTTTATCAGACTGTATTCTTAGTTTACATTGTTGTTTTGTTTCTTCTTATTTGGATGTAGCATATTTGATCTATGGATTCCTGAGGCGGTAGAGGATTTGTTGTCATCTTGCCCATGTTTCATTGTTTATCACTCAAACACTTGTTGTTTTTATTCTTGTCTGGATGTAGCATCCTTGATCTATGGATTCCTAAGGCGGTAGAGGATATGTTGTCATCTTGCCCATTTTTCATCATTTATCACTCAGACACATTATGTTTTCCTTCTCCTCATCACCACATAAATCCTTTGTCTGATAGGAAGTTTAAATGCCTTCACTAAGCACGATACTTACGAATCCATAGCCCAATGGTCCAGGAATGATCTGCAATGACCTTTGTTGTCTTTTCCTTTCTGTGAAATCTTGTCCTGACTCCCGACTTTTAACCCACTTGAAACAAATTTAATGTTACCAGGATTACCCCCATTTGCAGTCTAGGGGTGACTCTTGGAGCGATAACATTAATGGCATCGTTTCCGGGGACGGAAGTGAAGATATCTTCCCTGGGAGAACGACAATGAAAAGATCCATTTTTAGATGGTGAACTGAAGTTGGACACATTGTTATGACTGCTCATGTTTCACCATGGAGACTCCATTGTTCGAAAATCTATTGGTGAATTCACTGGTTTGAAATGGAGAATATTTTAGCTCATAGGTATTCTTTCTATGATTTTTCAAAGATAGTTGGTTTCCATAATCCAGTGCCTAGTAGAGATGAATGGGATAGTGGCCTTCCTAAATTTCAAGGAGAAGAGTGGGAGGAAACAACTCAACATTTGTTGGATTTTCATGATTTTATTCATCAACTTCATATCGTAAATGAATATGTTCAGATTAATATTTTCAGGTATTCATTAGAAGGGATTGCTCATGATTGGTGTCGATATCTTCCCATTGAAAGCATCAACTATTTGAAAGGTTTTCATGCAGCTTTCAATTCGTTTTGTAAAGAGTATTTTTCAGCTAAGTATCTTTAAGAAAACTGTTGTGATGAGTTTTCTTTGCTTCATAAATATTTTTCTAGTCACGAAAACCAGATTTGTGATGAAGCATTTATTGTGGAATAAAGCATTTTCCACGAAGATCAAGAGGTGTTGAATGATATTCATTATGATAGAAATATAATAGAAGCATCTGACATCATATCAGATGTATCTGTTGTTTTAATTGTTCATGAAGATCAACATGTCTCTTTTGAATATTTTGATGTCAAAGAGCAAGTGTATACATCAATAGATATTTCTCCTGAATATGAAGTTGAGATAAATGATAAGCTAGTTAAAGAAACGAGGGAATATTCATCTCTTTTTTTTCCTAGCTTTTCGGAATTGAAGGCAGATTTTGTTTACTGCTCTTAAGAAGAAAATGCATAGGATATTCATGTTCTTGAAACATATTTTTTTGGAAGCCCTTCTTATGATGAAGAAGTTATTTCAAATACTAACCAAGAGCATCCCATTTTTGATGAATATCCCAGTGAAGATGATGAAGAGCATAGTTTTTTCATGGCTTCTTTGGAGCCTCGTAGCATGGTTCCTATATATGATAATTATGAATTTGATCCTTGGGAGGGCCATGGAAGAGAAAAGGAAGAGCTAAATGTGAAGCTTATACCATCTCCAACACTTGTAAATGAGCATATGTCACCTGGGATTAGCAATCCTGCATCAATCCTTTATCCACCTGTACATGCTGAGAACATCAAACAATTAGTGAGAAGTGAGGAAATAAAGGAGGTAAAGTTTTTCCAGTTTAGCATGCCTTATTATAAATTTTATGAACCTGTGGGGTTATATATGGAGTTGAGCTTTCCAAAAAGATTGGAGCCTACAAAATTATTCTTCTTATCATCACTTGGAGGTATTGTTAGTGTTCCAAAGCATGCTTTCATTCTATTGTCATACTTCCCTTATCTTTTATGGATCATTTGCAGTGAAAAGAAGAACTATGTTACCAAACAATTTGGGTGGCTATGGTGGAAGTTTTTTTTCACCTAACGCATTGTGAAGATCGGTTAGTTTAGGATTGTACATAAATAAACTCCATCTAGAGCATGTACGTTATTTTATTTTTGTAAGTAGAGTAGTGTACATGTTAGCTTGTTGTCCTCAGCAAGACGTATTTGAAGCTTGAATCCACAACCCAAAAGCTAAGGCACTGAAACTGCTTGTTCTTGGAAACTCACAGTGAGCATGCCATCCCCTGTGGAGTGAATGTTATCACATGAAGTTGTTCAGGGTCGTAGGTGACAACCATGAGCACAGGCGAACATGAAGGTGAGTTTTCCATGACAGATATCCCCTGCGCATTTCAGTTTAACACCATCTCTAAGTGAGGTTGGAGGAATTCCATAGTTGACAGGAAGGTAAATTTTAGTGGGGATGCTAAAATAGCAGGTGCACCCAGATATAAAATCATGTCCAAACTGCAGTATTGCGGGGAGGCTACATGGCGGAAGATGGTGCATTTCGGGCCCAAAAGAGGTGTGGGTCCAAACCGCTTTAAACATCCCCGAAATCACGTACTCTTACAGTGTCGTATCCAAAAACAGCACATGGTCGCCCCCTAATAGTCAAGTCACGTCCCAATCCTGAGGAGGGTTCAACAAATGAACAAGGATTGACTTTTGCGGCCTCGAAACCACCCGCTTATTCAACACCCAATCCATGAGCAACACGTGGTCGCCCACTATTCATCCAAATGCACTCTGATCCTAAGGAGGATTCAACTAATGAAACGAGGGAGTGGTGGTTGAAACCTTAACTCACCCCATAAATAGAAATCATGGAGGATATAGCCGTAGATATAGGACTATCAGCCCGAAGTACCATAGAGGGAAGTTTCTCCAACAGACTCATGTCGATCCTACTTTCCTTCTGAAAGAAGAAAGAAACACGTGAAGAACCCTATTATAGGAGGGCCAGATAGGATTTCTGGCCGTTGACCACCGTTATAAGTATAAAAGAAGGAGATCAAAATGAAGAAAAGGGGGGTTCAAAGGCCAGTGAGCTGAGAGAGCTTTAGGAACAAGACATTGTATTGTTTAGTTTGTAAGCCCGAGGGGCATGGATTGTAAAATATTATGTTATTGAAGATTCCTTTGAGTTGTTTATATCAGACTATCTTCTTAGTTTACATTGTTGTTGTTTTTCTTCTTGTCTGGATGTAGCATATTTGATCTATGGATTCCTGAGGTGGTATATGATTTTCTATCATATTTCCCATGTTTCACCGCTTATCACTCAGATTCTTGTTGTTTTTATTCTTGTCTGGATGTAACATCCTTGATCTATGGATTCTTGAGGTGGTAGAGGATTTGTTGTCATCTTTCCCATTTTTCATCGTTTATCACTCAGACACATCATGTTTTCCTTCTACTCATCACCACATAAATCCTTTGTCTGATAGGTAGTTTAAATGCCTTCATTAAGCATGATACTTATGACTCCATAGCCCAATGGTCCAAGAATGATCTGCAACGACCTCTGTTGTCTTTTCCTTTCTGTGCAGTCTTGTCCTGACTCCCGAATTTTAACCCACTTGAAACAAATTTAATGTTACCAGGCTTACCCCCATTTGCAGTCTGGGGGTTACTCTTGGAGCGATAACAAGTTATATGTGTAGAATTAGTGCAGGATTTGGTTTCAACTTACAACTCACTGGTTACTTTAGTAAGCTCCTATCTAGGATAGGTTAGAGTAGATTAGTGTTAATTTATCTTGCATTTCATACATAGTATTCATCTACATATTTACATTTCATATCCACTCACCATCCACCCTCATTGGAAAACCGGTCTGCAACTAGCCCAAAACCCCCTAAAAACAGTAAGAATGGAAGCCGAGCCAAATTATGGATGGGTCTCTTAAACCAAATGATGTATAGTCTAGTTGGTATTGTGTACCGAGGAGAACCCCTTGTTTTTGTCGGGTGAATTTGAACCTGTCAACAAAAAATTAATCTATGTTCTGGCTACCACCAGATACACATGAAGGAGGCCAATATTCCCAAAACTTCCTTTCATACCTATGAAGGCCATTATGAGTTCTTGGTCATGCCCTTCAACCTGTGTAATGCACCCTCCACTTTCCAAATCCTCGTGAATAATGTATTCCACCCTTTCCTCCATCATTTTATAATAGTATTCTTTGATGATATCCTCATTTATAGTAAAACTTGGTAATTCCATCTGGCCAATGTGGATTAAGTATTAAATATATTGTCGCAGCATAAAATATTTCTCAAACAGTATAAATGTGATTTTGGAGATTTTGAAGTAGAATACTTGGGACATATTGTTTGTAAGGATGGTGTTCGTGTGGATCCTTAGAAAATAGAATATATGGAGGATTGGCTCCATCCTAAAACTCTTACAATTTTGAGAGGTTTCTCGGGTTTAACTAGATATCACGAGTTTGTTTAGAACTATGGAAAAATTTCATCCCCACTCACTTCTCTCCTTAAAAGGAATGCTTTCAGTTGGACTCTAGCCACTAATGAATCCTCCCAAGCGTTGAAAGAGGCTATGTGTACGACTCTTATTCTAGAACTGACCAACTTCACCAATACTTTTATTTTGAAATGAGATGCTTTTGGGAAAGTCATTGGGGCCATTCTCATGCAAGATGGTAGACCTTTGGCCTTCACTAGAAAATAACTTTTAGATATACACTTGGGAAAATCCACCTATGAAAAGGAAATGTTGGCTATTTTGCATGCGGTGGATCTTTGATGTCCTTACTTACTGGGGAAACACTTCCAAATAAAAATTGATCATTGTAGCCTCAAACATTTTTTGGAACAAATAGGTTCATCCCCTGAGCAATAAAAGTGATTGACCGAAATGTTCGGCTATGATTATGATATCATTACAAGAAAGAAAAATAAAATGTGTTTCATGATGCTCTTTCAAGGAAATATGAAGACGATGGCTCCCTCTTTTCACTCTCCTTCATTGTAGTGAATTGGTTAAAGGCATTTCTTCAAGAATGGTTCCAAGATCACAAACTCTCTTGTCTGATCCAAGAATTGCAGTAAGATCTTCATGCATCTCTAGGATACTCTTGGAATAATCATAAGCTTCTCTATAAAGGTATCTTGTAGTTGAGAAAACAGTCTCACTTAAATTCACTGTTCTCTCTGAACTTCATGCTTCACTAACAACATGGAATTTGTTTTTTTACAAAACATATCAACGGATCAAACATTCTTTTTTCTGAAAAGCCATGAAATAGGACATACACACTTTTATGGTTGAATGTGATACTTTCCAACACAATAAGGAAGAAACAATCAAAACTCTAGGCACACTCCAACCTCTCCTTATTCCACCTATTATATGGACTGATATTTCTATGGAATTCATTATTGGATTACCCAAATCTAGCAATAAATCAGTCATTATGGTTGTATTTGATCACCTTTCCAAACATTCTCATTTTTGTTCCCTCCAAAAAAATTTCATATCATCCACTATGTCTAAAATTTTCATGGACAATATCTTCAAAATCCATGGAATGCCCCACTCTATTGTCTCATACCATGATCCAACTTTCACCAACAACTTTTGGCAATAATTGTTCAAGCTCTAGGGAACCCAATTGCATCTTAGCACGACCTATCATCCCCAAACTAATGGTAAAACTGGAGTTTCCAACAAGTTCTTTGAAACATATTTGAGGTGTTTTGCATCTGATCGACAATATCAATGGGTTCAATGGTTACCACACGTTGAATGGTGGTACAAAACTTTTTACCATGGTGTTATTTGCATGACTCCCTTTGAGCTAGTTTATGGTCAAAAACCACCTTTTATATTGTCCTAATTGCTTGGTGTCTTCAAGGTCCAGGATGCAGAAAAAAACCTTACATTCCGAGCTACCATTCTAATTACCATCAAAGAGAATTTGGTCATGGATCAGAATATCATGAAGGAACAAGTTGATTAGGTTCATTCAAAACACCACTTTGTTGATAGGGATGAGGTGTTTCTTCATATGCAACCTTATAAGTAAACATCCATCAAAGAAGATCACTGCTAGAAACTTGTTCCAAATTTTTATGGTCCTTATATGAATCCTCAAGAACATGGGGTCAATGGCTTACAAGTTATCTCTCCCTAGTTACTCTAAGATCCATCTATTTTTTCATGTTTTCTACTTAAAGAAAGTGATTGGAACCAAGCGCCATATCCAAACTAGTCTCCCTGAATTGGATGAAGGCTCCATTTGGTTGTATCCCCAATTAGTCTTGGACCAACATGAGCATCGTCTTAGTCAATGCACAATCAAGGAATTTTTAGTATAGTGGAAGGATACAGAACCTGAGGATGCCACATGGGATTGGACTGCCATTCTGCAACAATTCCCCCATCTCAAGCCTTGAGGACAATGTTGTTCTTTCAAGGGGGAGGGAATGTTAGGCTTCTAACCTCCCTAACCCATTAACTAGATATAATAATATGTTTTGTTATGTAATAAAGGATGAAATTAGTAAATAAGGCATGTGTAACAATGTGAACAAGTCTAATGTTCCACCTCTAGAAAGTTCTCTAGAAGAAAAAAATAGTATAAATAGGGGTAGAAAGCATGGAAAAGGTTTGTCTTGTGAATCATTTTGTAATTGAGCTCTACTTTGTTGGAGGTTTCCTTATGGAAGAGTCAAGTTAACGTGGCTATCGAGATAATAAAGGTATCATATTTTGGATCAATTGTGTCATTGTGCTCTCTATTTTTTTCTTTTTGCTAATGACTTTGATAAAAATCATAATTCTTCTCTGAAAATTATCTTATGGTACCTTAAACTCCTCCCCTTCAAACAAGTGTTTTCCTCAACACTTCATTAGTTGTGGATGTCTCTACAAATTTTATGCACCAAATGACCAAAATAGCATAAAAAGAGAGAAAAGTAGCTCCACGCCTTGATAAAGAGAGTAATGAATGTGAAGCCTCTTCGAGGGGCAAACCTCATTTTACAATAGAACACATGTACAAGATGAGATGATTCTAAAACTAGTACTCCTTAGTATATATATAGGAGACAAAGGGTACAATTACAATTAAAGGGTCTAGCTGACAACACTAATATAACAATAGAAATATAATAACTCCATATATAGGGCTTTACATGGGGATTTATTATTAACATGAGACTTTGCCTAGGGATTAACAAGAACAAAACGAAGATGTTCAACTATTAATTTACTTATTGAGACTTGCATATATCTTGCACAATGCTTCACAAACATACAAACCCTGGTTGATAATTAGATGTACCAACAATCCAAATGTCCCATTAATTATATTTAGGATGGATATTAAATATGGGGAAAATATGCAAGGTTCAAATACTCTTTTTGATGTGTGGTCATGAAATTAAATCCAAAGTCCTTAACCATTTATGCAATAAACCTTCTAGTTGTCGATCAAAATTAGTACACACAATTTAAATCACATAATCAACAAAAAAAATACTTAAGACATTCAACATTCATCATACTCTCATGAAAGTAATACAAGAACATTAATTTAAATAAACATATGTCAACATCATCTAGTTTGGCCATTAAAACGACCATTAAAACAATAGTATTTAATAAATATTTAATTTTATGAGGCAAATATAGAAATAATACATGGAAAAAGGATGGCCAATAGATGGTAATCTAATGGCCCATCATTTTCTATGAAGACAAGGAATTATATCTTCAAATCACACACCATAGTTATCCCTTGAGTTATTCATTAGAAAGAGCAATATAAAGGTATGACAGGAGAGAAAGGAAAAACCATCCATATATTGTTCTTCTAAGATTCATGAGAGCCATAACAATGTAACCAAGTATATTGCAAGACAAATATTTAAGCATCTTCTTCTTGTCAGATTTTTCCCATAGGGTTTTGTAGGGGTATTCTCTATGTTCCATTATGTGTTTGATGATTTCTAGTATTTGAGATAATTTACTGGTGGATGAGATATATCATTGGAATTATGTTCTCTTATTTATGAACTATAATGTAGCATGTTTTTTTGGAAAACATATACATTTCATGCTTACTAAGAGCATAGTTCCCATATTCTATAAACACATAAACTAATAAAGAACATATATGGAAGAAGAACTCAACTTCTAAGAGCACATAAATAAAGCAATGCATGAATATTTGTAGTAATAAAATAATGAAGGTGAAATTAGAATTGGTGCAAGGGAGTGGAAACTCGTTGTAAGCAATATAAATTTATCTTAGTTTTAAGATATGTTGTGATGCATTGTCCTTTGGGATAATCAAGGTAGTTTATGGATCTTAAGGCTTTAAAAGGACCTCCAGTCAGTTTATTTCATATATATAAATAGTGTAGTTGGGCTCTAATTTGGGATCCCCTTGCTTTATATGTCTCATCAACCTTCAATGAGTGTCAAAACTTGGTTTCTTTGATTTTAAGTTGCACACTAAAAGGACTATGTTACAAGATCCTTGACACTTGGTGCATCTCTATTGTGACTTCCTTGTGTTTCCTCCTTCAGACTATTGTGAGTTATTTTTGATATCCTCTCAAAAAGTGGTGGTATTTCCTATGACATCCTCCCATTGCATAATCCAACCTCTATCTCCTTGAGGACATAGAGTAAGGTTCCATATCCTTTTGATGGATTCAACACAAGATCCATGTTTCAAATTAAAGGTGTTCAACATAAACTTTTTGTTCTGCAAGTTGGGTTTGTCAATTCTCTAAGATATGGTAAATACAATCCAATGGTGATCATGTAGGGTGACTCCTCCTATCCCTTGAACCAAACTTATACCTTCGTGCTCTAAAAAAATATTATTTTTTTTAGATAACATTTCTTTATCCAACCTTTTTAGGGCCTACCTATTTCCTTTTTGAAAGTTGGACCATGTGAACCAAATATTAGGTGATTCTTTGCAAAGGAAGTTGTTAGGGTCATAGATGCCAAATATAGATTTGATGTTGTTCAATGTCCTTTGTTCCATTAGGGGAATTCGATCAAGCATACTGCCTTCCTTGTTTTTTGAGTTTCTACATTGTCGACTCTAACTAGAAAATAACTAGCAAGCCTATGGAAATTCTCCAATCAACTAGTTCCACAAGATTTCCCGTTCACCAACATTCTTTGGAGCATAAATATTCGATAACCTAATGCATGGCCTTTGAAATCAAACAAATCCCATACAACATAGTTGGTTGGGTACATCTCATGTTGGATAATGGCCTTTCGTCATGTTGGAGATATTAAGTTGCAACTCTACCTCTGCCTTCAAAATGGTTAGTGAAGAAAACAATAGAATTTGGGCATAATAATAGAAGGTCCATCTTAATCATAAATCCTAGTAATTTGAACCTCTTGCAAACACAAACTATCAAGTTCGGAAATGTCAAATCTTACTCTTCAAACCATGGATTTAAAATAGGGGTCACATATGCCTCATACATTCCATGCTACTATCTTCATTGGAAACCTTCAAGGAGAAAATCCATTTCTTCACTCTCTTTCCTTGAAAAGGCATTGAAGGGATTCAAAGGGTCCATATTATGTAATTGGGGAAAGAAATAACCATTCAAATTATGTTTCTTAGATTTTGGTGTGTATCATATGTTAGTATCATTTTTCAAAGGTAGGGTTATAGGTTTTACAATAGTTTACAAAGTCATGCTTTGGTCTTGGGAATACCATTGCATTCCTAATTGATTCATTAAGTGTATATATCTTCAAAGAGTTTTTCATTTGAGATGTTTCAAGGTCTTTGGGCCATTATTGCTAAACCATGAAATGACATGTCAAAAAGAGTCAAGTCATAAGTCTAGGTGGAATGGTTTTTAGGGGTGTCATGGAGAATAATGACATATTATGAAGGACATAATCATCAAAGGTCATTATGTCATTTTTCTATCTTTCAAAGTGGTTTTGTACTTGGTCTGTAGAAAAATTACACACGCTGTGAAAATTCCTTGGCGCTACCCAAACTGTCTTGTCATCCTAAGCAGTCCAATCACCTTTCAAACCGAATTTTCTTGGCATTTGTATGTCTTTCCCCACCCATATTTCATTGCAAAAGACCCTCTGCCATCGATAAGACCCCTGTTCTTCAATGAATTTTAAATACTCCAACTCGCTACACAAACCTTGTCTGCCTGCTACGTAAACCTTTGTCTACATGCTACACATCCTCTTTTTTTCACTGCACAAAGACCTGAAGGGTTCTATTTTGTGTCTAGAAAGTGTCATGCGCCTATAAAATTGCAATATAAAACTTTTTTATCATATTGATGAGTCCATTGACACAATTCAACAAACCCTAATCCTGTTGTCCACCGTGTAAAGAACCCTTTCAGAGTTTTAGCCTTTGAACCTCCTTGTCTTTACCAGTCTTAGTTTTATATTACACTCTTAGCATGGCAACTCAGGAGAAAAAGAAATAAAACAAATGAGGAACTTTGTTCATATGTGAACCACAGAGCTTGAAGTTGATGAATTCTAATCCTGCATTTAGGATTTCATTTGAGCAAGTTGGTTGCATGAGGTTTTGCGAAAAGATTCAAGAATACAATGTGCAAGTAACGAAAGACTTTTCCATCAATTTCAATAGTGTGTAGATGAGGATTGTTGACATCACTTTCCAAGTATCATAGGAGACAATGGTTGTTTCAATTGAGATTCCAGTCCAGGGGAAAATTGGTTTAAAGGTATGCCTCTTGATCCATCTTTCTACACTGATTTCTTGAAACCCAAGTATAAGAAGAAGAATTTTGGTGCCATTATTCCAAGAGAATGCATATTGGAGCATTATGAAAAGATGTTAAGAGTGGTTCAACAATATTTCACTTGTGAGGGAATATTTTACAGAGTATACCAGTATCACATAAGGCTTTTGATGCATTTCACAGGGAAGAACCCTTTAAATTTACTTTTCTACATGTACAAAAGCTTAGGAAAAATGGCAGGCAGAGTACAAGCTAGGGATGATCAGCTTAAGACCAGTATGTTTCATTTCCCTTTGGTAAAGTTGTTAGTGGTGGAAGAACTCAAGAAATTGAATAGAGATTGGGATTCCTTCTTAGCTTCAACAAAGATTCATTTAGATCCCAAAGGAGACACCCCATCATTTGTTGAGAAAGTGGCTTCTAGAAACTCAAGTGGGAAAGAGAAAGGGTCTGCAGAACAAGGCATGGGGAAAGGAAAGGAAATTGATGATTCTTCACCTAGCCATCCAACTAAGAAGAAGGATATAAAGATACACTTTTTTGATGAGATAGATGACAGACCAAATTGAGTAGCCCACTCACAAGGTTAGATGCCAAAATATTACCTGTACCTGCCTTGCATACACAGTATGTTGAAAAATAATGTCAAGAAACGGATGAAGATCAGGTGTAGTCAGAAGAGAAAGACCAAGTAATCAGAGAGATACAAGTTCAATTGAAGGGAGCTCAACATTTCATAGATCAATCCGTTCATGATAATAGGGAGATGAAGAGGACATTGGTTGAGAGGGTTTATAATATTCAAACTCCACAATATGTAATGGGTTCAAATAAGGAATCTATATCAAAAGTTCCAGAAGGTTCTAAAGAGAAGGAAAACATGAAAATTCCTAAAACAATGGATTTGACTAAACCCACAGTCCCTTAAACAAGATCCTCAACTAGAAAGATAAGCTCAGATTACAATATTTTAGAAGAAATACATACACAGGGACAACCTATATCAGTTGAGAAGATTCACACTTCACCTGGAGAAGGTGAGAAAACCATGAAGTGGATCAACAAAAAATTGAGGGAGGCTCAAGACCTAATTATTCATCTCATGGAGAAGAACATGTTATTAGAACTAAAGACTGAGAGACACCTTCAGGATTGTGGACCAACCATCAGAAATGCATGTGCAACTCTTACAAATTCCCAGTCAAAGATGAGAAGAAATGCACTTCTATTTAGGCAAGTGGGAAACTTGAAGAGACATAATTTGTCATTGAGAAATGAAAATAGGTCTCTCAAGATAAGGATGAAGGTTGATGATTAATCTAGGGGGAAGTTGGATCTACTGG
>ML860447.1:7593-22640 GCA_009831015.1 Picea engelmannii
AAAACCATGGCTCCATCCTCCAAATTAGTCTCCTCTCAATTGTTGTCCCAAGTCGTATCTCTTATAGAAAAAGCCTTCCCCCCTGCATCACAATAATGGGAGAACAACCTCAAGTTGTAATTCACATAAACCAAGCTTTCTACCTGGTCTGCATTCAAGTTGTTTCTCTTTACACCATGGATGAAGCTATAGGTGCTCCAACACCTCTTTGCAAAAAAGGTCTTAACCACTTGAGAAAGCACCTTCACCGCCAATTTATGCAAATGTGTGGTATAGGAGCCATACTTGTTCCACCATTTGATAGAATCCAACCTGTCTTGATCTTTGATTGCATGCAAGTTACCAGAGACTCCATGCTCACTGATATATTTGCTCAATACACTTTGTAATTGAGCACACTCCTCTTCATCAAGTACCAACTTGTCCAATGCAAACATAGATCCATTTTGCACCTTTGGATCTGTGTGTGGTTTTCTCCTAACCCCACCCCCAGGTGCTGGTTGGGCCAACCAAGATGAAGAATAATATTTTGGGGTAAGGACATATGCTAGGGCATGAAGTGGAACATTCAAATTATCCCACCTTTTGACCACATGTTTATGGATATGATCATACAAGATTGCATCCTTTATTCCATCAAGAATTAGGCTCTTGGCCTTAGCCTCACCTTTCTTCCAGATGACCAATTCATTGACTTATGGGAGTTGCTACCTTGTCACTGACATGCTCTGACACATCATTGACTTCCAATATCATTGTCATCCTTTCTCTCTAGGTGGGGTAATTCTGAGCCCCTTGTAACCTATCTTCCACCCTCAAACTCATGGCCATTTTTTGAAAGTGTGATATTCAAAACCTCACGGTTCAAATGCTACCTCTGCTTTTCTTTTTATGCCGAAACCCTAGCGCAGAAACCCTAGGCACAAGGGAAGATGACGGTTGCCTTAGATATGTGCCTGAAACTTCAGATTTCTGTTGGATCTTGAAAACCCACTTGTGATATTGCCTCTTTAACAGTCTTGCTCTGATACCATGTGAAATTTCTAAACCCAAAACCAATCAAAATTAATTTTAACTGATTATTCAGGGTTTTTTTTACAATAAATTAAATACACAGCACAAATAAATTAGCAGGAACTGAAAGTAAATGAGACAACAATCGCATCAAAATGAACACACTTATTTTTGGATAATAGTCCCCGGGAAAACCCAAGATGGGAAAACCAGTGCAGCAGATTTGAGGATTTATTATTTATGAGCAGGAAAATATGGAGATTTCTTACAAAGTAAATCGGCCTCTGCCAACAGCTGAATAATCTTCAGCAAAACCCTCTCCAACAAAATCGTACAGCCTCTCTACTATCTAGACCCTCCAAAATAGAACTAGAACGAAACAACAAGAAGAAGATGAACCTCTGCGTGTTGTACGACCCTCCTGTGTCACTCTGTATGGCCCTGTCAGATCTGAAGCTTAGCCTCTACGATTTGGTGAAGAGATGTATCGATCCACCTGCTGGACTCTCCTCTGTCCTCCTGCAAAACCCTCACCCTGCAAATCTGCAATCGATTTCCCTCACTAATCGATCTCTCTTCTGCTTGTGCACCCTCTTAGCCCAACCAATCTCTTTATTCTTCATGGAGTAAGTGAAACCTGAAGATTTTCCAGGTCCTATCAAGCTACCAACTAGGTCTGTCTTTGACTTGAAGTTGGCTCTAAGTTTCAACTGTCTATCAATGGTTTGCTGCTGTTTTAGGACAGCAAACTGTTCAGTAACTTCTTTGCTGATTTGTTACGGTTACATAGGCCAAATGGGTGCTCTAGCATGTAGTTTTGTCACAAGATGTTAGCGCATTTATACCATAAGTTATATAACACACCTAGAGATATTTTAGTGCTGAAATAATGATGTTCTAAACACTAGCATACATGAAAATGAACACATGTATTTTTGGTCAACATGACCCTGGATAAAACCCCCCCGCGGAAAACTAGTTTGAGATGAATGTATATATATGGTGTGCTTCAAGCATGTAATACAACAAGGAAGATAAATACAAAGGAACCTGATACTTTGCAAGCTCCTCACAAGCTTTCCAATGGTTCCTTGGGATATGCACCCTCTCCTTCCTTGACTGTGCCTGAAGATCCTTGCGCCCTTGTCCCCTTTGCTGATTGAAGAACCCTTGCATACAAACTGCCCTTTGCATGCACTCTCCACAACCCACAACTCAGATCCAAGGAAGCTCCACTCCAAGTGCTACCAGGTAGCCTTGCGCCCTCCTCCTCAAGTGCACCCTCCTCCTAGCAAATACACTCACCATAAATAATTGAGACTCTAACTTGCTTTGCGCCCTCCATGAACATGTGTGCCCTAGCTTGCTGCTCTCTCCTCTGGATTCTCACTTCTCTACTCATCACCAAACTCTCAAGGTAAACAAGTGAACAATTGAGCTCTCCTTTGCCCTATGCACCCTCCTTAAGGATGCAAGAAGAAACCTAAAAAATGGGTGGATGAAATCATCTCATCTCATCCTAAGTCAATGGTTGAGATCATCTGAAGTAAATCTCATCTCGAAACCCACTTTACTTAAGTTTCCATAGTTTCACTTTATGTCCCTTAATTCACCCACAAAGTGAATTAATTGTCATTTTAGGCTAAAATGACCAAATTTCACTTTTGACTTAAATCTCCTAAGTCAAAGTGAAATTAGACATAAAGTACATAGTACAAGGTACAAAGTACTTCCCACATGTGTTTAGAAGCTCACAAACACAAGGGGACCACTTTCCAAGGTACCCAAATCTCAACACTCCCTCTTACTGAGGAAAGTGCCCTTCACCACCAATCTCATCCCTGCAGTGGATATGGTTGCCTACTGGCAAATACTCGGTGAGTAGGGCTGTACCCTAATCAATGAAAGTAGTCTGACACAAATTTGCTCAATCTGCGTGATCCATAGATGGAAGTGTCTCTCCACCTATCCAAGATCACTTATATCTTGGTATCAAACCAAAGATCTCCACCTTGGTCTCCCACCAAGGATATCTACCTCTTGGCATCTCGCCATCGGTCACTACTCTTGGCATCTCACCAAGAGTCACTTTCTTGGCATCTCACCAAGAGTCTCCCCCTCTTGGTATCTCACCAAGAGCACCCGCATCTCGACATCTCACCAAGATCCTCAACTTGGCCTCTCGCCAAGTAGCTTCCACCTGAAGTGGATCCAGAACTTGATCTGCTCGTCTCTGTAGCCAAGTGAGGCTCAAGCCTTTGTGGTGCCCTGCCACTCCTCATCAATATTTGACGCTCTGAAGCCCCTGCACCAACTCTCTGTCTCGACAACTCTGAAACTGAAGCTGTCTCGGGTGGACCAATCACCCCTAATGATGGTGTCCATGAAAACTGAGTCTGAGCTCCCTCTGAATCACTACTATGAGTCAGTAGGTCCTCCTCAACTCTGTCTCCCCATCTGATGCTGGATGGTGTAACAACAAACAAAGTAGTCGCGAATGCACACTCTCTCACAAACTGCGCATCGAACTTAAGCTCCTCTGTTGTCACTGCCGAAACATCCTGCAGCTTCTTCTTTTTGGGACACTGTCCTGCATAGTGACCCATCTCCCTACAAACAAAGCATCTCACTGAGCTCATATCTCTCTTTTGCACACTTCTACTCTCTTCTCCCCGTGGTGGGGCCCCAAACTTGGGACCTTGCCGACCTCCCTGGCCGGTCTTCTTCTTGCCCTTTGTCCAAAGAGCAAGATCCTCATCACCCTGCACTGTCTGCTGCTGTCCAGAAGCCTCTGCTACAAGTCTAGTCTCCTCTTGAACGAAGTCATCCCACATCCTTTCCCATGTGGGCATGACCTCCCTGGAAACAATGCCCTGAACGAATGGACCCCATGGTTTGGTAAAGCTGTTTAAGATTATCCTCACCATAGAATCTGGGTCCACCACCTCTCCAACGACTCCAAGCTCATCTTTGATCTGGGTGTATCGACCAAGGAAAGAAGTAACCGACTCATCCTAGAGCATACAAATGCCCTTGAGTCGATCATGAAGAACCATCTTTCGGTTCTCATTAGAGCTCTCATAAAGTTTGCATAGAGATATCCACTTCTCAAATGCCCAAGCTTTCTCAGTCAAGTGGGGAATGATGTGATCCTGCACTGCATCACATATCGTCCTCTTTGCCTTGTTGTTCCTCTTCCTGAACTTTGCTAACAAGATGGGAGCAGTAGCAGGGGGAACATGAACAACTGCCTCAACTACATCCCATAGTTTGTGGTCGTCCAAGACAAAGACGATCCTGGCCTTTCAAGGCGACCAGTTGTTAGCTCCAGCTAGCCTATTCTCCACACGCATTTGAGACGCTAACATCACTACTGACTGCACTCACTCTGATGCTGCAACTGCAAAGGAACGTTGCCTCACTCCTGTCAACACAGGTGTGAAAAGAAGCAAGCGAACACCGACCCCACTCCTAGCACTATAGTTGTGAAAAGAGGTCGTGAAAAATCAGCCTCACTCCTACCACGTAGGTGTGAAAAGAGACCGACGAAAATGTCCATCAACTGCTCTACAACCCTCCACAAAAATCTGCAAACAAGCTGCCACTAAACTCTGTCAATGGCTGTCCACAAAATCTGCCCAAAAGGTGTCTAAAACAGTCCCTCAATATGCTGTCCAAAACTGAACAAAAAATCAGCCACCAAGCTCTGATACCATGAAGATTTTCCAGGTCCTATCAAGTTGCCAACTAGGTCTGTCTTTGACCTCAAGTTGGCTCTAAGTTTCAACTGTCTAACAATGGTTTGCTGCTGTTTTAGGACAAAAATTGTTTAGTAACTCCTTCGCTGATTTGTTACGGTTACATAGGCCAAATGGGTGCTCTAGAATGTAGTTTTGTCACAAGATGTTAGCACATGCATACCATAAGCTATATAACACACCTAGAGATCTTTTATTGCTGAAATAATGCTATTCTAAACACTAGCATACATGAAAATGAACACATGTATTTTTGGTCAACATGACCCTAGATAAAACCCCCCTGAGGAAAACCAGTTTGAGATGAACGTATATATATGGTGTGCTTCAATCATGTAATACAACAAGGAAGATAAATACAAAGGAAGCTGATACTTTGCAAGCTCCACTCACAAGCTTTGCAATGGTTCCTTGGGATATGCGCCCCTAGAAGAGTGTGCCCCCTCCTTCCTTGACTGTGCCTGAAGATCCTTGCACCCTTGTCCTTTCCCTTTGCTGATTGAAGAACCCTTGCATACAAATTTCCCTTTGCATGCACTCTCCACAACCCACAACTTAGATCCAAGGAAGCTCCACTCCAAGTGCTACCAGATAGCCTTGCACCCTCCTCCTCAAGTGCGCCCTCCTCCTAGCAAACACACTCACCACAAATAACTGAGACTCTAACTTGCCTTGTGCCCTCCATGAACATGTGTGCCCTAGCTTGCTGCTCTCTCCTTTGAATTCTCACTTCTCTACTCCTCACCAAACTCTCAAGGTGAACAAGTGAACAATTGAGCTCTCCTTTGCCCTATGTGCCCTCCTTAAGGATGCATGAAGAAACCTAAAAAATGGGTGGATGAGATGATCTCATCTCATCCTAAGTCAATGGTTGAGATCATCTCAAGTAAATCTCATCTCAAAACCCACTTTACTTAAGTTTCCATAATTTCACTTTATGTCCCTTAATTCACCCACAAAGTGAATTAATTGTCATTTTAGGCTAAAATGATCAAATTTCACTTTTGACTTAAATCTTCTAAGTCAAAGTGAAATTAGACATAAAGTACATAGTACAAGGTACAAAGTACTTCCCACATGTGTTTAGAAGCTCACAAACACAAGGGGACCACTTTCCAAGGTACCCAAATCTCAACAAAACCCTAATCTCCAAAAGGATTGAGGGTTGAGATCAACCCTCACCCTCATGTTGAGATCAATGGTCAAGATTAAAAGACCACAACTTAAATTATTTTCACTTTAACTTTAGAAAAAGTACTCAATAAAGTCAACTGAAGATTATAACATATCAACAATTCTTTTCCTAAGTTAGACTTAGGAAAATATTTAATTAATTGACTTAGCCTAAGTTTCATTGTCCTCCATCAGCCTAGGACGTTGTAATGATGATGGAAGACCTTCCTTGCTACAATCCCAACAGTTTATATCTTGGAGATGTGTTATCGCACAATCTGTACTTGCCCAAAGCCCAAGGCAAGTGGATGCAAGATTGGCGTAACAGGGGGTTATCACTGTCACCTTAATAGGAAACCCCTTTCTGTTTAGGAGTATATCAAAGTTACCCCAAGGGAGACGTCCCTAGTGACCTAAAGGGGTGATAAGACTAAGGCAAAGGTGCAAAAAAATCCCCCTCTCACTGGTCACTCAATTCAAAAAGGTTCTTATGGTCTTTAAGGGATGAAGCAATGATAAAATGGAGTGTACCTGCCCAGAACAAGACAACAAAGCAAATATGGCGGCTTTCAAGTACAACAATATGATGTTAGTGCTTCTTAAGACCATAAGCCTTCAAAAATAGGCTAGCTGATATAAAGTTGCAACAATGTAATAGTTTACAACAACAATTAGTATTTTGTAACAACCACAAATAACATACCTTGAAATTGCTTGAAAAAGACAACAAAGTGTAACTTTAACCTAGTAGAATGATAATAAGTTGTCACAAGCAGATTTGGCAATGTCTAACTAGCATTATATGCCACTTTTGCAGAGAATTTGCTGCAGTTAGATGGCTGTAGCAATCTTTTGTAACAACAAATTCTAGTGCTCAAAATTGCAAGAAAACACCATGCAAACTTAACATTTATCTAGTAGATTAATTGGCAATTGTCACAAACAATTTCTGAATGAGCTAAGTGCAAGTTATGTAGGTGAATGCAACAAATTAGCATGAATTTGTATGGCTGTAGCAGTGATTTGCAACAACAACAAGTTAGCTAGTGAATTAGTCTAGTTTAGGGTTAGAAGAAGTTAGCAAAAGCCTCAAGGAATAAAGTTTGAGTGTTTGTTTGATCAATCATTCACTAGAGTGAGTAGACTAGTGCCTTTATGGGGTAATGGAGTCAATAGGCGACGGTTTTTCACTTGGAGGTAGCAACGGCAATGATTATACTTGTCTAGGGAGAAGAGGTGGATGGAGGAGGTGTTGGCACTTCAAGGCTTCAAACATCCAAACCCTAAGGACAAATTCACTAGAGAGTAAGCAATTTTAGGCCCTAGCGAATCTTCCTTTCTTAGACTATTGAAAGGTATTAAGAGCAACAATAACTAGATAGTGGCTTCTAAAGTGCTAGTATTTAGGGCTTTAGAAGTTTATCTAAGTTAAATCACCTTAGTAAAGTCTAGCAAATGAAGAGCAAAGAAGTAGTAACTTAAGTCCTTTACTCCTAGGGTTTGTCAAGCAAGCAATTTCATAATCTTTAACATGAATAAGAAAATATATCATAACATTCACAATAAAATGAAGAATTGCAGATTTACTTACTTCATCAAGAATAATCAAGCAATAAAACCCTAGATTGCCAAGTAACTTCACCAAGAAATGATCCAAGTTGCAAATTTTAGCCTCCAAGACAAGTGCACCTCCCTATTTCAGCCAATAACTCCCAAATAGGGCGCAAATTTCAGACTGCACTTAGTGTGTTATGAGTGATGATGAAAAATGAGAGTACTTTCTCTCTATTTATACAATATCAATCACCTTTAATTAATTTTAGGTCATAAAAACGCTGACCTGACCAGATTACATCAAAAATCCAGTTATTACATAAATAAAAGTAATTAACCCCTGAAATCATCTCCAAGGGTGACGTCATGCCCTTCTAGGGTGACGTTGAGCCCCTAAAGTGGAACGCTGAGCTCCATGTGCAGAATGTTTGGCCTCCAAAGGCCCTGGATGATGCCCACACGTGCCAACTAGCTCACAACTGCCCTCAATATGCAAACCCTAGCTTTGGATGATGTCGAGGGTCA
The DNA here is from genome assembly GCA_009831015.1 of Picea engelmannii. Classification (NCBI taxonomy): domain Eukaryota; kingdom Viridiplantae; phylum Streptophyta; class Pinopsida; order Pinales; family Pinaceae; genus Picea; species Picea engelmannii. The sequence continues at coordinate 15,618 of ML860447.1, forward strand.
TAATGATGACGTCATGGGCTCTCAAAGGTCAACCTCCAGGTGGAAGAGCAAGATCCCCTTGGATCTAAGTCTGCAAGAGTGTCTCAAGGGAAGCGTCTTTCTTTCTTCCTGGTGCAAGTCTCTGATGTCTCCTTGTCGCTGGCTGGGGTCACAACATCCATCTGTGGGATTTCAGCCCCATGGAGGTTCGAGCTAATCATTCCCCCACGTGAACCTGTTCATCGGGCAAAGTCTTGTAGCAACAACAAGTACACCCTCCAGGGGTTCATAAGTCACAGGGATCATAACATGTAAATCACATCCAATAATCAAATTACCCAAACATGTGCATCAAACCCCCCTTTACCCATACAAATGCTCAAAGACGTTATACAATTTAACAAGTCAAGTTTGGGGAGGGTCTCAAGGTGTCCTATTGGGCCAATCCCCCTTAAGTTTGTGGTGTTTCCCAGGCAAGAACCAATTCAGGTCATGTAAGTGTATGAGGTGGTGTGGGGTAAGTGTTTGGGCATGGGGTGCAGTGATAACAAGGAAATGTAAGTCTTACCTGTGGGTGCCTTTGTAGGGGGCGAGCTGCACCTTGTCATGGATGCCATCGTTTCCTAGCCCATTCACTACCTTTTATTCTTAGCTTCATTTCTTTTGATCCTTTTCTTTTATGCTTCAAGAGAAAAGTTGAGGGACATTGTCTTGGCTTGGTGACCTGAGGTGACAGTGTTATCCACAAGCATTTCACGGAGATGAGAAGGCTGGCTCGTGATGAGACCCCCTTTCTCTTGGCTATGCCACCAAGAGCCACTACCTTAGTTTGGTGACCAGATAGATGGTAGTGTCATACTGCTACATGCCCATAGTCCTAATAGGCCGACTCATGATGAGACCTCCCATCCACCAACTAATACCTTGAGTGTTTATTTGTCTTGCAAGTTCCCTTTTCTTATTGAGAAGCTTTTTACTGCTTTCTTGGGAATCCCTGGGCGAAGCATCTCAAAGGTTTGTTCTTTGGATTTTAACTCTTGCCACTTACTTTTACCCTTTGGGTCTTTAGCCCCTTCTTCCCACAAGGCAAGGTACAACCCTTCCTAGTGTGGCAAACCCAATTCTCAAACAAAGGTGGGGAAAATGAGAGGAATAAATATGGAAAGTGGTAAGTATGGAGGGAATGGACGATGACCTTTCATAGACCCACCCAGTGGCAACCTATCTTAAAGGGAGATCAACTTACTAGGGCATCATGTCACCCTTCTAGGTATGAACAAGTTAAAGAGCATAATTTCCAAGCAAATGTTATGAAATGAAGGAGAATTCAATGCAACATATTCAGATGCTTCAATAATGAGAGTGACACATACCATGATACCTAGACTCCTTACCTCGTGGAGCAAGACTTACTCCTACTTTGAGACTAGGCCGGTGGGATGGATACTGCTGCTGCTGATAGATGGGCTGAATTGAAGAAAATAGGGGCCCTCCGGGGCCATGCTCAAGTCATCCGACTCTTGACACTCTGTGTCTAGGACCTGTGGGCCTCAAGACATGATCTCCTTAATTATCCCTAGGGTAGGGGATAACATGATGCATGTGACAATTGTTGTAGGTGATGTTCTATTTGGTTAAACTTTTGCTTTCACTCTTTAGCCTACATTTTTCAGTTGCGTGCCATCAAGTTGGCTTTGCACCTCATTTCCTCAACAACTTCAAGGAATTTCCAGTTTGTGTTGAGTTTGTTCGGCCTTGAATTGTGCTCGAGAATTAAGTCTCAAAATGAACCTATCTACCTTCTTGATCTATTTCATGATACTCGAGATTTCTAAAGAAGCATTTCATCTTTGTGTCATACTCTTGAATGGACTTATTTTGCCCTTGCTTCACATATTTGAGGTAATGGAATGCCAAAGATTTTGTGTTTGGATATGCATAGATGTTGAAGCGCATGAGCATGTGTGGTGAACCAAGCCGGTTCACTATGTAAATATCTAGTATAAATAGGACAATACGCAATAATCCATTAAGGATAGTAAATATGTTAAATAATAATTGTATAAGAATGAATAAGATATAATGAGATGAGCTACAATGAGGATGAGGGCTTGTATATATACCAACGCAGGGGTGCCCTTTCATTAGAGACATGACCTTTCATATGTCATGTCTCTTCATAATTAATTATTACTTATTAGTTATTTATATTTACATATTATAAATATTTATGTTTGTTACAGCATGTTGCTCCATTTGGAACATTCCATGTTATTTGCATTTAGGTAGGGACTATGTCAACACTTCAATATCTAATAAATGATTTGGACTCAACCCACATCATAGTGGTAGCAATGACTCCTCTTGATTCCCAAAATGCGTTCAAACTTCAAAGTGAACATATGCTTGGCACCATTCATTCATCCATTAAACCTTGGGACTCTGGTTGGATCCACCATCAAAGGTTGGTAAGGTCTGTAAGTTAGATTCTCTATTGCTTGGTACACTCTTCATAATCTATGCGATGGTTTGTCCAAGTATTGACTTCTACAGTATAGCATTGGTGTATTGATTCTTGTCTCTGGCTAGAAGTTGTCGGACAACGTGAGCTCACAAACCAAGGTTGAGAAAGTCCCATCATCTTCAATTGGATTGTAATTATAATTGTCAAGACCAAAATAATGGCCATACTCACAACACCCAATGGGTCATGACTCATGATCCTCCATGTCTTGGAGGTCTATATTTATAGAGTATTACTCGCTTGGTGGTTCTTATCAAGATTGTCGACATAGATGGAGAGATCCTAGTTAGAACACTCCACTGTAGGGTTGGACCAGTGAACATCATCAGTGATCGTGTGCAGGTTTATTGACAGTGTGGACTGCATTCTGGGTCTTGGCTCTCACTACTCTTTGTGTAGTTATCACTCAACATCTAGGTGACGTCTCTCTTCTTTCTATTGGATGTATTTGATTGTTGGTTCTTCTCATCAGACTGGTCATTGACATAGACGGAGCATTCCTTTTTAGTGTACTGAATTGTAGGGCTGAACCAGTAAACATTGTCAATGAATAAGCACGGGTTTCTTGGTGGTGTGGAATGTGTTCTAGGTATTGGGCCTTGACTCTCATTGCTCTTGATGTAGTTGCTACTCAGCTGCTATGTGATGTCTCTGTTCTTCAGGGCAATGATAGCATTCACTTTTGGTTGGCTTTTGTGCCAAGCAGGGGGACAAATGCAGCTACGAGACGGTGACATGATTTTTACTCGTACAAGGGTTTGCTGAGTAAGCTGGTAAAAAGTCAGTAAAAAGAAAAAGGTATCACCAGAAGGGTACACTCCTGGAAACCCTTTTGCTCGCAGATGTTTTCGCTTGGAATCTTCGCTGACAGATTCTGGTTGAGGTGTCAACGTCTGCCCATGGTAGGCTTCTTTCTGCTATTCCCTACTCATTGTGCCTTGAATGCAAGGGTTTTCACTGGTTCACAATATTTGCTCTGTGAAAACTTTAGCTGCTGCATAATCACTAGAGGGAATGGAGAGTTTGCTTGGCAATGCTAGGATACAGACACAGTGGTGAGACAATGACACATTTTTTACAAGTACAAGTATTTGCTAAGCAACCTGGTAAATACTAAAAAGGCACTAAAAAGCAGCAAGTGTCACTGGAAGGGTACACTCATAGAAACCATTATGCTCACAGACATATTTGCTCAGAATCTTTGCTGACAGATTCTGCTCCCGGTGTCAATGTCTGCCCTATAGATTTCTGTTTGCTAATCCCTACTTGTGATGCCTTGATGCAAGGGTTCTTGCTGGTTCACAATATTCGCCCTGCAAAGAATTTAGCTGCTGCGTAATCAGTAGAGAGAGGAGAGTTTGCTTGGCAATACCCCCAAAATGTTCAGCACATTGGGGCCCAACAGGTGGTGTAGACTTGATTAAGCTTAAGCAAAAAGTTAAAACAGAGATTCTCAGTAGGGAAATCTAATCTAAAGCATGCAGACTCTCAAGATAAACAAAGATACATGCAGAAACAGAGTAAAAAGCATAAACTCTCGTTTAAAATTCAGCAATGAAGAGTACACGGCAAGATAATGGACATACAAAACTATAGCAGTGGCATTTAAATAGGTTCAATGATGAGGTAGCCTATTGACAAGTATGTCTAAACATTCCAACTTTTTCTCATATTTCCAACTAATTCAGGTGTTAATAAAGTGCTCAATTACTAATTTGATGTGGTCAAAATACAAAAGAAAATACTTTTTATGCCAACAATAGATCATTCATATTATTGAAAAAGTCTGAAGCTATATGAAAAACATATGCCAATGTTGAATAACAAAGAATTTAGTTAACCGGCACCTTCTTAGTCATCTATTAATCTCATTAAAATCATATATCAAACATAGAAAGTAAAAAGTAACTATTTATCCCTCCTGGCCCTAGGTAAATGCCATGCTACCTGCTCTAAACTCTGGTCATATGCAGATATCATGTGATTGATTCCTAGTCCTCCTACATGCCTTTTTTAAGTCAAAACAGTGGTTTATGACTGAATTTGTGTACTTCCCTGTTAGAAGCTGTGATGTCCCCTCCCTCTTGATCAGCATGGGAGGATGACTTTGTAGCCTATACGACTCCTGTAGACTATAGTCAGTGAAGAAAAGGGAGTCAAGGAGGTTAATTAATGTCACTTGGTTAGGATGTATGATATTTCTAAAAGTGACATTTAATTAAAAGGGTAAATTATTAATTACTTAAACATTAAAAGTTACTTTTAATGTTTAAGTGAAAAATTAAAAGGGGAAAATGGATTTGGTCAAAAGAGGAAAGATCTAGAAAGGGTTTGAAAAAGTATAAAGGAAGGGTAGCACCTCACCTTCCTCATTATGTTTTTGATCTCTTATGTGGTGCTCTTGGAGCCAAGGTTTTCGTTAGGGTTTTGGCAAAACCCTTCCATTGTTGATCTAGTTTTGGTGGGGCAACATCCACCCTAGCTAGACTAGGAGGAGATCTATCCAAGGTCTTCACTTGTGCTTTGTTTGGAGGAATGGGTTCAGTTTGCAGCATGCCATGAGGGTTTGGAGAATTCATGGCACCATTGGAGGATTGCTGGAGCTTATTGGAGGGTCAAACTCTCTCTTTCTTGCAGGGCCGTCCAGCTAGGAGGGGCCATGGAGGTGGTTAGGGGGCCCTTGAGGGCCGTTCTTCCTTTTTCCCTGCAGACCGTGGATTAGAGAGCAGCTAGGGGCCGATCCCCTTTTCTACTGCAGATCTGCAAGCAGAGGAGGGCTGTGAGGTTTTTGACAGATCGCAGGGGGTCTTTTTGCAGGCCGTGGAGGCCATTTACTGACCGCAGGGACATCTACAGGCCGCTGAGGTCATTTGTGCAGGCCGCAGGGAAGGTTTGAGGAGGGCCGAACCTCTCTTTGTGACAGATCTGTGTAGCTGGGTGAACAGTGTGGCAGTTGGGTAGCAGATCTACATTGACAAAGAGTTCTCTGCAGTGGGTTCAGCAACTAGGAGAGCTGAGGCATCATCTCCAGGTTTATTGTCTTGTTTACTGTGTGTTTAGGAGGGTTTTGCAGCTGCCTTGCAGCCAGTAGGATTTGTGTTTCTTTTAGAGATAATTGCAGCTGTTGTTACAGCCATTAGAAAATTGTGTATTGCTATGATTTTGGGATACAAGTCTTAATAAGATGCCAGAACTGTCTCTTCTATCTTCTGTGTAATGGAATGCATGCAATATGTTTGATATTATGTTTATCTTTGCCAAGTGTTTGTAAGAAACCATTAACAGCAGTAAACAATGATAATGTAAAGTGTTTGACAAAATTCATATAAGGGGAAATCACACTCAGGACAGCAACATAACATTCCAGCCTAGCCTAGTGGGATATTACAGTGGTATCAGAGCTGGTGATCTTGCCAGCCTGTGACTGCATTGATGCTTAGAAGAAGAGGACGTGGAGGACAGCCCTTGCCAGAGTCGCCGGAAGGAGAACTAGAAGTAAACCAACCAGAGTCAGAGCAAGAGGGATGCGCGGGAGACCATGGTGAGGACAAGACTTTAGAACTATTAGAGGCCCTAGTCAAGGGGTAGCAACAGATGACCAATGAGCAGCGATAATTCACGCAGTTCCTAACACAGTTCATTACCAGCACCCATGGAGGTTCTAATGTGAACCATTTAGAGGGCAGCCACAGAGGTGGTAGGAGTCAGGACTCATGCAGAGGATAGCAATACCCATACCCCAGCTCAGAGTGGGAGTAGAAGGATTCCTAGGCCCCTGTTACCATAGTTCCTTGCAAAGTAGTCTACAGGAACACATAAGTAGCCAGATCATGAGCTTGATGTTACCTCCACTTACAGGGAGTATTGGGCGTTAGAGGAAAAAATTCGGGAGGCCTTGTCGTATCAGGATTTCTACGACCTCAAGCAGAGGAATAGGCCTAGAGAGTGGAACAGAGCAGCGCAGAACCAACAGAACTTTGATCTCATGCGCATGGTGGGTAGGCTAACTATCCCATCTTTTGACGGATCTAGTAAGAGCACAGTCAGAGCATGGGTGCGGAAGTTGGACACTTACTTCCAACTTAACCCAATGACAGAGGCAGAGGCAATCAAATTTGCCACCCTTCACTTGGAGGGAGAAGCTCATGAGTGGTGGTACCATAGGCTAGTGACATTAGGGCACACCAACATCACTTCACATGTGGACTTCACTCTGAGTTTGAAGGACAGGTTCAACAAGAAGGATCCTAAGGTACACTTCAGGGAGTTGGCACAGTTGAGAAAGATAGGTACACCAGATGCAGACATCATAGATTTTCAGAGGATGGCAGTCACGGTGACAGACATTTTTGAGTAGCGGTTGGTGATGCTATTCACGGAGGGTCTAGTTGAGCCTTTGAGAGGATGGGTAAAGGCCTTTAGGTCAACCACATTGCAGGATGCCATCATGAGGCCCTAAGATATGAGGGACACAGTCTCCAAGAAGGTACCAACAAAACCCTTCATTCTTTAGGGGGGTA
>ML860448.1:6549-31344 GCA_009831015.1 Picea engelmannii
TATACAACATATGGATAGTAAAAGTAAAGACCATCAGTCACACATAAAGTACACACAGAGACAGATTTTCACGAGGAAACCCATAAAGGGAGAAAACCTCTTCTTCTTCGAAATGATAGGCAGTCTTTTTCAGTTCTGTACATAATTTACAATTGAGAACCAACTCAATATGAGGCTGCTACCTCTATTTTACAAGATACAACTTGTTTGACAGCACCAACTCTCTGGTTTCTTTAGCACCCACTAGAAGGAAGCACCAACTCCTTGAATATTCCAGTACCAACTGGATGGAAGCACCAACTTCCTGAATGTTCCAGCACCAACTGGATGGAAGCCCCAACTTCCATTTACATAGGCTCCAACTTGTATAACAGAGAACACTTGTTCTCCCTAGCACCACCCTGCCACCCTGGTTTCTCTGGCTGCAACCAGATGGAAGCTACAACTCCCTGTGTTCAAGCACCTACTTGAACCTCTGAGGACAACAGTCCTCCCGAGCACCTCCCAACCTCCCTAAAATGTAAAAATAATGAATACATAGACAAATTCCCTGATAAATAAAGTCTTACCTTCCTTTGTATGTTCTGTAAGTCTGAGCTGTTCTGCTATTCTTCTCTACGTTTTCTCTTGCTCTGTTATTCTACTCTGCATTCCATTTCACTCTACATATCTGCTTCCTTTCTTATCACGCATCCTCTTATGTATTCTTCATTATTGTTTCATTCCTTTCCTCACCAGCACAGCCAATCCGACACGGTCTGGTTCATCTTCTTTTATACACATGGGCACAATGTTTCGACTTCCCAACTCCTTGGGCAAAATGACAACAACTGTCCAGCCAACCGAAACGCTAACTGATCGACAACTAATTTGCAATCATGAGTCTGTTTCACTAATAGATTTGTAACTGAAAGAGTTAAATGTGTGTGGAAGAACAGTAACCCTCCGATCAATTAAAGCTTTATCCACACCATTGGATAATATTTATTATTCTTTCCTTTTAAATCGGGTTTCAGTACTTTCATACGCTATCCCTCCTAAGCTTAGCTCCTGGTCAACGTTACCGTCACTCCGTGACCACAACCTTACTCCAACGGGGCTACAGGGTTTGTGATGCCTCAATGCATACACCTGCGTGATTCCCGATCATCCAAATCTCGACGCTCCTTTCATACGCTAGCCCTCCTGAGCTTAGCTCCCGGTCAACGTGACCATCACTCCATGACCACAACCTTCCCTCGTCGGGGCTACGGGGTTTGTGATGCCTCAATGCATACACCCACGTGATTCCCGATCGTCCAAACCCTGACACTCCTTTCATATGCTAGCCCTCCTAAGCTTAGCTCCCAGTCAACGTGATTGCCACTCTGTGACCAAAACCTTACCTCGTCGGGGCTACGGGGTTTGTGATACCTCAATGCATACACCCGCGTGATTCCCGATCATCCAAATCCCAATGCTCCTTTCATACTGACAGCTGCCCCACTAATCGGGGTTTTCAATACCATGATGCGCCTATCCACGAGACTCATAATTATCCGATTCCTGATCCTTCGATGGGTCCCGGTCATTGACCTATCAACGGTCCTTTCGCCGGTCACTAAAATCTGCCACCTGTCCTCCTGACAGTCAGTGTCACCCCACGCTCCTAGGCCTTATCGGGAAATCACGTATCGCGATTTTCCAATGCACGAAACCTTTGCTCCCGGGATCTCCGATATCCCGATTCTCCGATGAAGCCTCCTTTCGATATTCTCCCGATGATGCCCGATCGCTGCCACACATCCTTCCAAATGGACGGTCTCGATTATGTCGGGATTTCGAGACTTTCAATGTCCCGGTTCTCACGACCTTGAGAACTCCGATCTCCCGATGGATGATATCCCGATGAAAACTCCTCATGTCGGGACCTCTCTTCTTGCTCCTGAGGCTTATCTCCCTTGCAGCTTCTCCAGATCTGACAAATGTTGGCGACCCTGAACCAAATTTAATGGCTCTCACTGCATTCGATCGTTCACTGATTTTGATCATTCACCTCTATGAACTTGTCTTATGTTTGCCTTTCATCTTCACTGTTTCCATCAATGACAACCATTCGCTGATTCGCTGTCTATTTCCAACATGCATTCGTTGTCTATGCAATATTTGCCAACATGCAGTTTGTGACTCAAAGGAGAAGTTGAATCAGAAACATGCCAAATGGGTAGAGTATATGCAGAATTTCACGTTTGTGATTAAGCATATTTCAGGTACTGCTAACAAGGTGGTTGATTCTTTGAGCAGGAAGTGTTTGTTGCCGCAGGAATTTCGAATCAAAACATTGGGTTTTGAAAATCTCAGGGACATGTATGTAGAAGATGCAGATTTTGCAGAAGCGTATGAAGCAGGTGAGAATCTAGTTCTCAGAGATAGAAGCCCTTGGATAGACTACATGATCCAGGAGGGATTGTTGTTCAGAGGCAATCAACTGTGTATTCTGAATTGCTCCATGAGGGAGAACCTATTGAAGGAAAAGCACAGTGGTGGATTAGCAGGGCACTTTGGCCATGACAAAACATTCGCGAAGTTGAGCGAATCATATTTTTGGCCAGGGATGCGAGCAGAGGTCAAGCGATTTATTGACAGATGCAGGATTTGCCAGTATTCGAAGGGGAGGAAGCAGAATGCGGGTTTTTATTATCCATTGCCCATACCAGAGAGACCATGGGAGGCGATCAGCATGGATTTTGTATTGGGTTTGCCGAGGACACAAAGAGGTATTGATTCCATCTTTGTGGTGGTGGACAGGTTTTCAAAAATGGCACATTTTATTCCATGCTAGAAGACCAACGATGTGACTCACATCGCAATTTTTTTTTTCAAGGAGGTCATTAGACTTCATGGATTGCCGAAAAGCATAGTTTCGGACAGAGACACAAAATTCATAGGTAATTTTTGGAGGACCTTATGGAAGAAGCTAGGACCTAACTTGGAATTTAGTTCAACTTATCATCCTTAGATGGATGGACAGACAGAGGTGGTCAACGGAAGTCTGGAAGACTGATTGAGAAGCTTGGTGAAAGAGCACCATAGCAGCTGGGATAACATATTACCACAAGCGGAGTTTGCATACAACAACTCAGTGAACATGAGCACAGGCATAAGTCCATTTCAGGTTGTATATGGGATGCAACCGAGAGGAGTTTATGAACTGAGAGATTCATAACAGACTGCTACTAGCAGCGCTAGTGCAGAACAATTTGCTGAGGCAATGAAAGAACTTCACAGCAGGGTGAAGGAGCGACTACTGAAATCAACTCAGGAGTATAAGCGCAGAGCAGATCAGCATCGGAGATAACTTCATTTTGAAGTTGGGGATCTTGTTTTGGAACATTTGAGGAAAGAAAGGTTCCCAAGAGGAACATACAAAAAGCTAAAACTGAAGAAAATTGGGCCATGCAAAGTCTTGAGAAAGTTCAGAGAGAATGCTTATGAGATTGAGTTGCTAGATGGCATCGGAATATCTCTGATATTTAATATTGCAGATTTATACCCATACAGGGCTGGAGAAGTGGAGACTGGAACTAAGGAGCCAGCAACTCAATGGGTGAAGCAATTTCCAATAGCAGAAAAGCGACAAATGGAGTGCATATTGGACAAAAGAGTGGGTAAAAAGACCAGGAGAAAAGAATACTATGAGTATCTAGTCAAGTGGAAGAATCAGCCAGTGGAAGATACCAGCTGGGAAAGCGAAGAAGTGATACAAAAGCATGGACAGATCATGTAGGAGCTCATGGACAGGAGCCCATGAATGTTTTCAAGCCGAGGAGTATGATGCAGGAGCATCGCCAACTCATCAAGCGAGCCAGCGTGGAGCGGAAGACAGTTGGATAAGCCAGCACACATTTTGAAAATACTTTGGGATTGTTGTGCAAGTCTTTAATGAAGCCATTTATGAAGGCTCACTTGTACATTGTAATGGACCTTGAGCGGATAGCTCTCATCCTTAGGTAGATGAGGCATTTAAGATAGTTAATGCTGGTAGATAGGAATTTAATTGTAGATTTGATAGCTTTAGAATTCAAGAGGGAAAACGGATATAGACACCCTCATTGTATCATTGTAACATTAGAAACAGGAGAAAGAAGGGAAGAGAAAGCATAGATCTATGTAAAGAACATCCATGTATAGATATTGAATTAATAGAAGAAAGCTTTGATTTAAATCCATGGTTATGTGTCTATTCTCTGTGTATTGATGTTATGCTCATGAATATTTGTTTCCTGTCATACATTTGCTTTTATATATGCTATGTATGTGATTTCATGGTTGAACTAATGTCTTAGAGGGTGAGTGAATGAGTTTCAATTGTTTCTCTAAGCGAGTCAGAAAATTCCTGCAAGGAGTGCAGTCGAATTGTCCGCAAGGAGTGTGTTGACAGAAGGGTTCACTTAGAGATAGCTTTTGTTCTCATTTCCTCGAGAGTGCAGATAAGCACAGTGCCATGCAAGGAGTACGCAGGCCAAGCTAAGTCTCAGAGTTTCGATTCTGAGCAGGGTATTGATAGACTGTTGTTGCCGGAGTGCGCAGAGTCGAGCGACTTCAACACTTAGACATTGTTGAAGTTTTGCTGCAAGGAGTGTGTGCAAAGTTCCTTCTAAGTAATTGAGAATCGCAAGAAATCTCAGGAGGAGTAGGCCTTCGAGATCATTGAAGGATAAAGCACAGGGGAAGTTGCCATTGAACACTCAAGGGAAGCGTCGCAGGTTGGAAAGAAGACAATGAGTCTCGGGGAGAGACACTTCTTCCTTTTCATGGTTTTCACAAGGAAGAACGGATGGTCAAAATCCTCTGAGGAGATTTCACAAAGTTCCGTGGGCCATTGAATCTTGCGGAGGCACAAGGAGATTTCATACGGAAGTGTCTAAAGATTATGAGCTCAGGAGCGCAGAGCGTTGATATAAGTCAGCCAGGACCGTTGTATTATTCATGAGATTTCCTATCGGGATCTCATGAGGAAAGTGTCCAAGACTTGGTGACGGGAGTCGTGAGCTTGCGACAAGCGATATCTCGGGTGGTTACGTAATTCATGTGGGACCACAAGAGTGAGTGGAAGACAGGTGGTGGATATCGGGAGATCTCACGAACTCGAATGTTCGGAGGGTGAGACCCTAATTATTGGGAACTCCAAGTTACGAGGACACGAGGTGGCGAGTCGCGAAAAGCGCGATAAGGTCGTATCGGCGTTTCGATGCATTGGGTATCGAAAGATGGAAATCTGAGGCCTTGGCATCGCGAGTAGCGAAGTCACGATTGAGTGAAGTCCCGACAGATGAAGAGCAAGTCAGCGTCGACTAAGGCATCGGGTCTCGGGTCTTGGGGATTCGAGGGTGTAGCGCTCGACTTCTGAACTTGCGAAGTCATGAGTGTCGATCCTCTGAAAGGAAGAGGAGAGGATCGCAGTCAAAGAAAACATGTGGGGTGCAGATTTCCCGATAGGGAAATAGAAGAAACATTGAGTTCTTCAGGCCATGAATGAAATAAGGTCCTTAGGAGAGCGGTCGTACTCCGAGGAGTGCGGTTGCGTCACAAAGTAGTGAAAAATTGAAGGGTACTATGAAGACACTGGGTGCGCATGCACATGCATGGAACAAGAACGCAGGAAATCTTGCACATGCACACGATGCACGATTGTTATTGCAAAAAGTCACGCACCTGCTAAACGACGCATTTATGAGAGTGGTCGACCTCCCACCCACTTATGATTCAACTCCCAAGATGATTTGACCCTCAAATCTGGACTGGATTCAACTGGATGGCTGGTCAAAGACCTTGAAATGCCCTAATTAGCCTCTTTTCACACTACAAATCAGTTAAACAATAGCTCAAAGGACTGATATAAAAAGGCCATGGATGCACCTCATTTTTCAAGGAATTCAAAGTAATGTTATGCTGCCTCTATTCTCTTGAGGACTCCATCCTTGTCAAGAGGATATTTTCACCATTGCATTGGGAAATCCATCTCACCCATTGAGTGGATTTGTAAAGAGTTCTTTCATCATTTTCCATTTTTCTTTGTTGTAAGAAGATCTAGCTATTGGGGGTCCAAGAGACCTCCCTTGGAGGAAGAAGAGACTCATAGTCTCCTTTCTTCTTGGTGTATTGTTTCACTAATATATCAGCCTCAACATTGGTGACATGGGTCTTAGGGTTCTTTTTGTTTCTATGTCCCTATCCTCATGAATTTAGTTGTTATTGCACTTCTTAGTTTAATTCTTAATTGTAGTTTTTTATTTTCTTTCCCTAACTCTTTTCCTTGCAGCTATCCTGCTCAACAGACCCAACTAAGCTTGCAAGCACATTTATTTTTCTCACTAAGTTGACGAAAGAGGTGCAACAAATTGGTGACTCCACAGGGGAAAGGTATCAATTTCCTACCCCATTTGGGTTTTTCTTTCTCTTCTTTTAGTTTGTTTAACTTGCCTGCAAGTTAAACAAACTAAAAGAAGAGCAAGAAAAACCCAAATGGGGTAGGAAATTGATACCTTTCCCCAGTGGCGTCACCAATTTTTTGCACCTCTTTCGTCAACTTAGTGAGCAAAATAAATGTGCTTGCCATTATCTAGTTCTCACATTGTCAAAACCATAGAAGTTGTCAAATAGGGAACTGCAAATCCTCCAAGTCAAGTGTTTCTAATACCATAAGGCAGGGAGATACTCGTGAAGGGTTGAAGGCCGAGGTTCAGTTGTTATGTGCGTCCCCCCTTGAGGCAACCACTTCTTGGATGGGATCCAGCCCGTGACCCATTTCTTCGGCCGAAAATCTAAATGTCGCACTTTGACCAAGGTACCTAGTGACCAAATTTTAGGACATCTACCCAGGTGGCAATTGTGGGCTGCAATTGCACCTTGATTGGATTTTGTGTGGCTATTGGGAAATATCACCAGCTCTTTTGGGATATTCCCCCTTTACCCCTCATTATAACCAATTATTTCATCCTTCACTAGTTTCTCTTCCAGTGACTTCAGACCCCACTGTTGAGTACTATTGGAAGATCTAGTACTATTTGAGAGGAAGGACGTTACATCTTCTAGGACACGAGCATTTGCTTTCTTTTGATTTCCCATGTGGACAAAACCCACTTACCCACATATATATGTTTATTTTTCAAAACACATTTTATGTATGATGCACCTCTGATTACAGTTTGATTTGGATATATATTGTGTAAAACTCAATGCAAAGGCTCTTGTTTCTATATTACTCTCACCACTCTTTGCACACATTCACGTAGCTAGTCAGACATCATAGGGGAACCACAAAACCCCTGTCATTCATGATGCCTGCTAAACCTCCCTCCTATCTTAGGGGGAGTGTCTGGTCTTGCCCACTCATCCACACCTCCTTCACACACTCCTGTGAGTGCTACTATTTTAGGATCATCGTTTCTTGGTTCTACATTACTTGGGTCCACTTCCCAAGGCCATCTGTTCACTCTCTCTCCTTTACATGGAAGCAGAGGACCCACTTCCTCACAAGGAGGAAGCACCAACCCACCTAGCCCCCCTCAAGGGTCAGGTTCACAACACACTCACACCATGGCCAGAGATAATCCTCCCCCCCCCACTATAGATTCCATATTTTTCCTCTCTCAACATACTAGATCTCAACAAACTCACCAATGATCCTATATTGCATGACCCCACATGGCCTGCAATGCCCACCAAACTACCTTCAGACATACCAAAGTTCGAAGGAAAGGTAGCCGATGACCCTGCCAACCACGTCATGACCTTTCACCTATGGTGCTCCTCTTATATCATTATGGATGATTCCATCAGAATGCGATTATTTCAATGCACACTCACTGGCCCATCAGCCAAATGGTATGTAGAAGAAAAATCAGGGTCCCACGCAACTTTTGAGTCATTGGCCAAAGCATTCTTAACCTTTTTCCAATTACCAATCTTCCACGAAAATGGTCTAGAACTACTTTCTAATTTCAAACAAACCTCAACCACACATATCGCTGACCACATTCATGAGTGGCATAGGCGACATAGTTTCTGCAAAGTAGAAACCAAAAAGAAACAGTGTCTCGACTGGTTTCTTAGATCACTTGTCTCTCTCCTCGGTAAGGATGTAGCTTCCACCTTCCCTCAATCTGAAGAGGAAGCCATCAGTAAGGCCCAATAGTATGACCTCATCTATACACAATCAGGGTACTTATACATTGTACTTCCTGATCTTCCAAAACCTGTGCCATTTGGCCAAGACAAACCTAGGTTGTCTCACTCAGTAGATGGACTGATTGGTACCACCACTCACCATGGTCCACAACCCCAACCACCACCGATGTATGGAACACCTAAATACCTGAAGGAATATGGGGGCACTTCTTATTACCCCCCACCCCCTTTTCAACAACCATACCCTGTTGCGATACCTCCACCCATCAGTGGACAACTGTCGACACCCCCCATACATCCACCTATTCAAACAAACTTTGGTACCCATTCTACCTCAACTTATAGTACTAGCGAAAGCACTACACCTTCATATGTACCTTATGGATCCTTACCACCACAGAATCTATACTTCCCATTTCCTGGTCCTCCACAACCCATGGCTCCCCCACATCCTCATGTGGGGCTGAATTTTGTTCAACCCTCTGTCGTTCAACAATACCAAAATTTTGAACAGCTAAATACGGCCAATCCAACCCATCCATCGAACAATGCCAAAAAGAAAGGACGAAACATGAATAACAACAACCCATCTCAAGGAAGGAATCAACCCCCACAACACCAATCCACTGGGGGAAACCAGAACCAAGGGATCCAAAATCCCCAGGGGGGCAATAATAATAAACACCAAGGGAGAAATAACAATAATGTTAAAACCAGATTCCCTTGTTCCCTTTGTGGTGAGTTCAGACACTACACTCATCATTGCCCCCAAATCATTTATTTCAAATGGTTGAAAGAGTCTGGTAGTCTTCCCCATTCTCCAGCACTACCTGCCCCTCAGCAGGAACCACAACAATACATGCAACAACCCCCTCCTATCGTGCTACAAAATCCTATTCCACATCAAGGTGTGATAAACACCCAACAGGACCCACAACATCCTCCACCTCAGGTAGGACAACACCTCAACCCCAACAATCCAACGGATCTCACAATTCTCCTCACTACTGAGGAAGAAATACTTCTACAAACACGTAATCATCAATATCATGCACCCGCTAAGTCTCCTCCTATACCTCTAGAGACAAACCCTACACCAAAGGGACCCCTGTTAGTGATTCCTCTCCCTTCCGTCGAACCACCGCTTCACATCCCTTGCATCCCATTGCACAGGAATGTCCACAACCCATAGGCTAGGGTAGCTCATAACTATAGTTTGGTAGACGACTTAGCACAATCCCCTTCTGCCATGTCAGTATTGGAGGTCCTCCAGACTTGTCCTACTCAGTGGAAATCCTTACTTTCCACCTTGGGGGTAGTCGACCCCGCATATACCTGACTCATTACCTTTGATCTTAATAGCGGAGAACCTCGCCTTCCCGCCTTGATCTCTTTTCAAATACCAGTAAAAATAAGGAACATCACAGTTCATCAATGTATCATCGATGAAGGTGCATCTACATGCATTATGTCCAAAACGGTATGGAAGAAGCATGGTTCCCTCGAACTCATTCCCTCTGCCATCACCTTACGAGCTTATGATAGGGCGACCATGATCTCCTGAAGGGATCTTCCAAAATGTCCTTGTCGAACTCGGGGGGGGAAGACTATTCTCATCGACATCAAAGTTATCAATGCCCCTCTCGATTATAATATCTTGTTCGGTCCTAGCTACATGTACGCTATGAAGGTAGTGGCATCTTCCATCTTTCGAACAATGATGTTCCCCCACAATGGGAAGATCGTTACTATTGACCAAGTCTCATATTACGAGCCTAACCCATCCACCAACATCGATAACATTCTTCCTCTCATTCACACAAGCACGACACATATCCACTCATCGAGATGCGTCCTGGGATTTTTAAAGATCCATCCTTGTTAGGAACATACCATGGAGCACGACCACTCCTTCATCCTTCCAATCAAGTATGTATCATATCATCTAACTAAACTCACACAGAGGATACCCTTCCTTTTATAGAGGCTTCTATCATATCTAGCGTCCCACTCGTCACAAAACCCCCCCCTCAAGAACCTCCCAGACACTCGTCGACCCCACCAGTCCATGATTCCACCTCTCCCCAAGGACATATCCTAGTTTGGGAGAAAGTTCCCCAATCCATCACTCAAATTCCTTTCTTTTACCCTCCACCAGGCATCGAAGCTTTTCAGGTAGTCGCAACGCTCACACTACCCAATATGGTGTTAGAAATCTCAGTTTGGTATTTACACCCACTAGAGATGGTTCGTCGACCATCCCTCACCCCCAAAAAAGAAGGAATCCCCATGTTGATTCCCATACTTACTCCCACCACCCCCCCACTCACTAACCCCCCTGCCACAGCTAAGGTAGGAGAAAGAAAAAGGATCCCACAACTCCCCTTCCTCCATGCATCCAACCTCCTTGCACACTATGTGAGAAAGAGGGACACCAAACCAACAACTGCCCATCTCTACCCGAGTTACGGAATTTGATCCCACTCAATCACACTCCCCCAACACTCGCCACTACGGCCAGTCCTGCAACCACCACCCCCCCTTCCAGTAGTAAAGGGTTGTAGACCAAATTCTCTTGCGCTATATGTTCAGAGTATGGCCATTATACCCACCATTGACCAGCACTGCCACGCTTTCGGTAGACATTAGCCGCAATACACCAGAGCTTTCAGAGCAACCCCAGTCCTACTACATCCTCCTCCACCAATATCACTGACATCCGGTATGTCACCACTTCAATCAATGAGCGTATGAGACACCCTTGATATCTCTGCGATTCATTAGCTCATTTTACATACCAGTGTCCTATGATCCTTGAACACAGGCAATGTTAATTGGCCCTGCTTCAATGGCCAGCAAAGGCGATAATTGACATTACCTCATCACTAGCGGATCTTCATGTCATTTCTCCTAAACCTGAGGCCCTTCCAATTCCTCCATGGTTCTTAGATGACTTATCTAAGGATTCACCACCCAACGCCCCCAACTCTCCCACTCATTCCCCTACGGACATTTTACACCCAACTAACATGTGTACCACTTAGTACTTCAATATATGGTTTATGTCGAGTGAACCCTCACCATCTCCTAACATTGTTCCCTCTACTTCTTCACTTGGGGGAAACCACACAAACACCATCACCGATATCACCCCTCATGACCCCTTATATTCCCATCACCTCCAATGTGACAAAGAAATACTCAAAGAATTAAACCACCCAGAACTCCCCTGGGATGTGCTACACCACCACGCACTCTTCTCTCCAAAAGAAGCCTCCATGCCTCCTAACCAAAACCCCATTTACGCGATCGAAACCAAGGATTTTATCCCATCAGGGCCTATCGATTGGTTCAAAAACCCCATTCCTGCCCCTAATTCTTTTGAAGAAGGAAACATGGCCAACATTTCCCCCACCATTAAAATCGACATTTCCATTAAAAATGACATCATCGAGGAAATCACCATTAGAGCTTCTTGCACTCCTCAGGAAATCACCACATATAAAGCCCTCTTCCATGAATATCAGGATATTTTTGCCTGGTCCTACACAGAAATGACTTTCCTCGATCCCTCTATCATTGAACATCGCATCGATACCTAGCCCGACATTACACCAGTTCGTCAAAAAAATTGACCGCTACACCCATCCAAATCCGTAGCCATCAAAGCTAAAATTGACAAATTACACATTGCCAGGTTCATTTACCCCATCGCCTATACCTCATGGGTTTCCAACCCTATACCCGTTAACAAAAAACAGGGCACTATCTGCGTTTTCACACACTTTCACGATCTCAATCACGCATGTCCCAAAGACAAATTTCCAATGCCTTTCATCGATCAAGTTATCGACGACTGCATAGGCCACGAGGCTCTATCCTTTATGGACGGTTTCTCTGGTTATAATCAAATTCAAATCCACCCAGTCGATCAGTATAAAACTGCATTTACTACTCCTTGGGGTACTTTTGCATATCGTGTCATGCCTTTCAGCTTAAAGAATGCCAGCACAACTTTCCAGTGGGCTATGACATACATCTTTCACGATCTGGCTCATATCATCCTCGCCTACTTGGATGACCTCACAGTTCGATCCAAGAAATGCACCTAGCATCTTGATGATTTACGAATCATCTTTCAACGGTGTCGTCAGTACAACATCTGCTTGAATCCTCTCAAGTGCATGTTCTGTTTCACCACAGGGCACCTCTTCAGATTTATTGTTTCCCAAAGAGGTATTACAGTGGACCCCCTCAAAGTCCAAGCTATCACCGAAATTCCACCTCCCCAAAATTTACGTCAAATTCAGAGCCTACAGGGCAAAGCTAACTTTCTACAACGATTTGTCCCAGACTACGCCATAGGTGCCCATGGTTTCCTTCACTTACTACGTCATGAAATCCCATTTCACTAGGATGACCATGCCCAACAGTCATTTGACAATCTTAAAACAACACTCTCAAACACACCTTTAATTAGTGCACCTGACTACAATCACAACTATATCCTCTACGTATCAGCATCAGTTGTATCAGTAGCAGGAGTTCTCATACAGCTAGGTGATGAAAATCGTGAGCACGTCATTTATTATGTTAGTAAAAACTTCTCAGGGCCACCCTTGAAGTATAAACACAAAGAGAAACTTTCTCTTGCAGTCATTCTCGCAGTCTAGAAACTGCACCACTACATTCTGCTTTGCACAACAAAGGTCATCGTAGATTCCAACCCTATGCAGTACTTACTCAGTTGTCGGCAAGTTAATGGAAAATTTTCTCGATGGATCGTTATCCTTCAGGAGTACGACCTCAAGTTCTCAACACCTAAGAGTAAGAAGGCCCTCATTCTCACCAAACTTGTCATGACCCTCCCCTCTGACACCACTAGTACCCTCGTCAACACCGACTTTCCTGATGAACATCTCTTTTACATCACTTTGGATGATCCTTGGTACGGTGACCTCCCCGTCTATCTCCGAACTCAAAAGTTTGGTAACCACCTTTCACGAGATGATCATCGTCATATTCGACATCAGGCCCCTGACTACCTCCTCATCAGAGACATCCTATACCGATGGGGAGTCGACACCATTCTTTAGCGATGATTGACTATTGATGAGGCCGATAGAGTTTTAAACAACTGCCATAGCTACGAATGTGGGGGCCATCTGTTGGGCATATCCACTGCTCAGAAGATTATCTGAGATGGTTACTTTTGGCCTACCTTGTTTCACAATTCCATTCACGCCATGAAACGATGTGAGAAATGTGAGCTCTACACTAATAAAGCCCGAGCTCTTCCCACTCTTATTCATCCCATCATCACTACCAGCCCTTTTTGTAAATGGCGAATTGACTTCATGACTTTTAATCCCCCCTCTAGCAATGGTCACAAATACATTGTTGTCGTCGTTGATTACTTCTCCAAATGGGCAGAAGCTATGCCCACCTTCAACAACACCGCTGACACTGCAACTCATTTTCAATCATGGGAAATACTTCGGGAATGAGATCTTCATCGAAATCTCATCTCGGTTAGGGTTCTCTGACAAGTTTACCTCACCATATTACCCTCATTCTAATGGACAGGTCGAAGCAGTTAACAAAGTCCTCAATACCATGTTACAGTGCATGGTTAATAAAGATAAAACCAATTGTCATCATATGTTATTTTCCGCACTATGGGCTTACCGTATAGCAGTGAAAACAACTACTGGTTTCACACCATTTCATCTCGTCCATGGGGTTGAGGCCACTCTTCCCATAGAGTGCGAAATTCCCACCTTATGCACCGCAATTGAGCTATTGCCCGACACTTCTCCAGTGGAGCAACACTTTCTGAACTTCGAGTCTCTAGATGAATATCATCGATCTTCCTTACATAACAACGAGGTAGCTAAAAAATGATCCAAGGCTACCTTTGATTGCCATGTCAACCTTCTCTCATTTCACGAAGGCGACCTCATCCTGGCTTACGATATCGCTCATGATACCTTTGGCCTCGGAAAAATCGAGTCACTCTGGCATGGCCCATACATTATCCAACATTGCCTCACCAAAGGCGCATACATCTTGGCCTCCCCTGAAGGCCTCTCTCTCAAAGAACCCATCAACGGCTTATATCTCAAGAAATTCTATGCTTAAACGTAGTCATTCTAATTTTAGGTTATTTCTTTTATAGCATTTTTAATCTTTTTTCCCTCCCTCACGTCTAAACTATCCTTTGTGCTATTGACAAATGCTTCCTCAACCAACTTACCACATCGGTTACGCCAACGGCATGAGTCGTTGGACACAAAATCTCTCTTCAGCAGCTTGGGCTCTCTACACGCCCTCACATGAAATGCTCCATTCGAGCGACATATGTTTAGGGTCAGCAACCAACAACCAAACCGAATACACCACCGTCATTGGCCTCCTGGCTGATGCCCAACATCATCGTATTTGTCACCTTAGCATCTTCCTTGACTCTCAACTAGTCGTACTCCAGCTCAATAATGTGTAGCACGTCCGTGATCCTTACCTCTTTCACAAATACCTACAGGTTAGACTTTTATCTTAACATTTTGATTCCATTACATTTACACATATTCCAAGACAATTGAATCAAATTATGGATAACCTAGTGAATATTGTGTTAGACTGGCATATATCACATCAACTTACCTCTACACATACATAAACATATAACACAAACTGTCATCACATATATAGATTAGACATCATCAATACATTAACAAAACACATGTAAACACCACATCGATCTCAAAAATGTATACTCATGTATATATCGAAAGGTCCACAGTGCCATCCAACTATTTACATAAAAAAATACAACTATCCGTAGGCCAATGAAACACCTCGGTACAAAATGGGCTCACCAGCCTATATATAAAAAATATATATACATCAATGCATAAAGCACTACTCACGGTGCCTCTAGTGCACCACCGCCTTCTCCTCCCTCAGGTGATGGTGTCCCACCGCCACCTACCTCAGGTGGTGGTGGTCCATCCCTACCAGCCCCTCCTGCCCTGGCGACAGTTGTTCGGTTGTCATCGTAGCTACCACTGTTGCTCGTCGTACTATGGCCTGCCATGGCGGTGGCACCCCCAGACACTACTTTAGGATACCCTCATCCTAGATGCAAGACCATATGCCCACAAGCACATCCTATAACACCACCTCCAGACAATGACATATGTCCTCAAAATCCACTTCGACAGTTGTCGAAGGAGCGTGTGATGGCCCAGCACCAAGGTCATCAAAACCAGCGTCTCCTCACTGCCCTCTCTAACTCAGTAGGTGGCATCGCGACGTCCTCATGTCGACGTCTCTCTCCCCGTGGAAGTCTCTTCGACTCCTGACGAGCCGACACTCTCTGCAACTCTACCTCATGCCTGCGAGGTGCCACATCTGCACATACAAACCAACAACAGATAGTATCAACATCTATATCATATACATATGGCATTCTATCTCAAAAAATACAAAAACATACACATCAACATCATCCACATACCTCGGTGGTCAAACACCTCCCCTTGAGGTAGTACCATCTCTGGATCATCCCGGAAGTCAACACCGACATAGGGGTACCATAATATCACCTACGGCATCTGCCGCCATACCTGCATCGCCTCTACAGTGAAGAAGTGGCCACCTTTGACACCACCATGGTGAAGCAACACAGTCGACCACTGCCTCAACCGTGGACCCAAAGGAAAACTCCCCCGTATCTGTGGACCGATAGTGGTCCAATTGCCCCACCATCCTTGAGTGCATAATAAGCCCCCAGGAAATGCTCGCTAGCCAACACTCTCTCCATCACCACAACTGGCCACCGCTGATCTGCTGCATTGCAAGTGAACCATACACTCTCACAATCATCATTGTTATGCTTCGATATGCTAGGGAAACCATTGCCCCAATGCTCATAACTGTGCCAGAGATATAGTTCGGCCCGGAACAATATCTCTAGCCCACCGTCGCGAGTGGTGTATCCCTAGCCCAGTCAAAAAATACACGTCCTCCACCGCAGTGAGGGGAATCTTCTCTCCCTGTACTATGAAGCAGTGCAGGTCTGGACTCCACATCTGAATAATAAACTGCAAGAGATACTTCTAAGCCTGTATCAAGGGGCACTCAAAGAACTTAAGCAGCCCACAGGCTACCAAAGTCACACATACGCCTGGCTCCTAAATAGCCACGACGTCTCAGAGCTGGGACCAATCCCTCTCTCGCCAACCAATCGACATCGTGCACACAACTCACTTTCACAACAAAAAATCATCCTAAGTCAACCACATGGACAATCAAAAACATCAAAAAGACACATTTTCTACCCGTCAACCTTGCCTCCAAGGCACAGTTTTTCCACCGATAGGCGGACACACATGCACGCCTGTACACCCCATAGGCGTGCACATGTGCACACTTGTTCACTACACAGGTGCACATGAGTGCGCACCTGTTCACTACACATGCATGCTTTCAAGCACACATGTTCACCATACAGGCGCACATAGATGCACACCTGTTCAACCGACAGCCACGCACATGTGCATGTCTGTTCAACCAAGAAGCACGCCCATCATGCGTGCCCTTAATCCCCTTAACCGTGCCCCCACGCGCATCTATCCGATGGACATGCACACACATGGATGTGCCTATTACTGAATCGCCCATGCATGTGGGGCCCATACCCCCTAAACACCTCTGTATGGCCCTCTGTATAGCCCCTACCCAAAAAATGAAATCTTAATACTATGTAGGATGATCAGACCACTAACCTGATGCTTGCAGGTCCTCAATCGAATGCCTCATCCTCCCCGAATCTCATAGTCTCCTTTTAATTCTTCTCGTCCAATCACTATAGTAGAAAGTACAAATGAGGTGGCAATGTGGGCACTACATCTATATATAGGCCTTTTTTCCAAACTTCCAGTCACCATTCTGGGAGCCCACGGTGTCCATTTCTTGATCTGTCTTCAGCCACGAGATCAACATCCCGTCATTTACATCACAACCGTCCCTAGGCCTCTTTTCATCCTGAGCCCCCGAGTCAACATTTTTCATACCCTAATCACGTACGCATGTGCATATTCACACTTATAAAATACATGCTCATATCTTCGATTCTCTTCAGATATTGTTTACGTCGGGTATTTGGTTTTCATGTGTGCAGGTACTTGATCATCATACATCGACACAACCCCTTCAGGTATATACTCAGCACTAGCATGTTGTCATTCCCTCTGAATCTCACTTACATTTCCAGTCATTCCCACTGACATTTGCCTCTAGGATTCCCATTTCCGGCTCTGCAGTACCCACACATCCATTTGCATATTCGGTACTATCACCCAGTAGCATTATTACCCACATGAGTTGTCCCATTCATAGCACATTTTGGCACTTCTGACACTCATGCTATTTTCAAAACTCTTTAGGGATGGGAGTCCCGATAGTCTTACATCATGTTGCGAATCAACCACATACTCCTTCTCCTCATTTCTCTAGCTTTCCTAGTGGACTCCCAGATTATCTCTCCATAGTTCTATGGTAGAGTTGCACCTTCGCAGTAGCATGAACCCTCCATTTCATCCACAATCCGTCTACCCATCTGCAAATCTCCCTTCATTTCACCTACCTCATACAGAAACCCACCCATGGGGGCCCCACCCTTCATCAGTTATCCGAGCAAATTATTCCCTACCCGGGCCCACCATATCAGACTTGGGCACCCGTTTCTGTATTTGTAAAAACTTGAAGAAAAACATGTCCACCATGGAGGAACTCACAAATGAGTTTTATCAGTTGTCCATTTTTGTGTTACCAGGAAAATGATGAGAAATTGGCTACATGGTATGTGAATTGTTTAAAATTTTATATTCAAGATGAATTGAGCATTCATAGGGTTAACAATGTGGAAGAGGAATACCAATTATCCTTAAAGGTCGAGGAAAAAAAAAACTGACAATTTTCTCAATGGAATATAGGAGCAAGGAGGGGTACATCATCTTCCGCATGGGGTGGTTTTAAATATGGCAGAGGAAAATCATTTATTACGTTAGTAAAAACTTCTCAGGGCCACCCTTGAAGTATAAACACGAAGAGAAACTTGCTCTTGCAGTCGTCCTCGCAGTCCAGAAACTGCACCACTACATTCTGCTTTGCACAACAAAGGTCGTCGCAGATTCCAACCCTATGCAGTACTTGCTCAGTTGTCGGCAAGTTAATGGAAAATTTGCTCGATGGATCATTATCCTTCAGGAGTACGACCTCAAGTTCTCAACACCTAAGAGTAAGAAGGCCCTCATTCTCACCAAACTTGTCATGACCCTCCCCTCTCACACCACTAGTACCCTCGTCAACATCGACTTTCCCGACGAAAATCTCTTTTACATCACTCTGGATGATCCTTGGTACGGTGACCTCCTCATCTATCTCCGAACTCAAAAGTTTGGTAACCACCTTTCATGAGATGATCGTTGTCGTATTCGACATTAGGCCCACGGCTACCTCCTCATTAGAGACATCCTATACCGACGGGGAGTTGACACCATTCTTCAGCGATGCTTGAATATTGATGAGGCTGATAGATTTTTAAACAATTTCCATAGTGGTGCATGTGGGGGCCATCTGTGGGGCATATCCACTGCTCAGAAGATTATCCAAGCCGGTTACTTTTGGCCTACCTTCTTTCACAATTTCATTCACGCCATGAAACGATGTGAGAAATGTCAGCTCTATGCCAATAAAGCCCGATCTCCCCCCACTCTTCTTCATCCCATCATCACTGCCATCCCTTTTTTTAAATGGGGCATTGACTTCATAACTTGTAATCCCCCCTCCAGCAATGGTCACAAATACATTGTTGTCGATGTTGATTACTTCTCCAAATGGGCAGAAGCTATGCCCACCTTCAACAACACCGCTGACACTGCAACACATTTTTTCTTTAACCACATCATATCCTGCTTTGGAGTACCACTCCAACTCATTTCCGATCATGGGAAACACTTTGAGAATGAGATATTCATCGAAATATCATCTCGGTTAGGGTTCTCTGATGAGTTTGCCTCACCATATTACCCTCAGTTTAATGGACAGGTCGAAACAGTTAACAAAGTCCTCAAGACAATGTTACAGTGCATGGTTAATAAACATAAAACCAATTGGCATCATATGTTATTTTCCATGGTATGCACTTACCGTATAGTAGTGAAAACAGCTACTGGTTTCACACCATTTCATCTAGTCCATGTGGTTGAGGCCACTCTTCCCATTGAGTGAGAAATTCCCACCTTACGCACCGCAATTAAGATATTTCCCGACACTGCTCCAATGGAGCAACGCTTTCTGAACTTTGAGTCTCTGGATGAATATCATCGATCTTCCTTACAGAAAAACGAGGCAACTAAAAAATGATCCAAGGCTTACTTTGATCGCCATGTCAACCTTCGCTCATTTCGCGAAGGCGACCTCGTCCTAGCTTACGATATCGCTCATGATACCTTTGGCCACGACAAAATCGAGTCACTCTGGCATGGCCCATACATTATCCAACATTGCCTCACCAAAGGCGCATACATCTTGGCCTCCCCTGAAGGCCTCTCTCTCAAAGAACCCGTCAGTGGGTTATATCTCAAGAAATTCTACGCTTAAACGTAGTCATTCTAATTTTAGTTTATTTCTTTTATAGCATTTTTAATCTTTTTTCCCTCCCTCACGTCTAAACTATCCTTTGTGCTATTGACAGATGCTTCCTCCACCAGCCTACCACATCGGTTACGCCGATGACACCAGCCGTTGGACACAAAATCTCGCTTCAGCAGCTTAAGCTCTCTACACCCCCTCACATGAAATGCTCCATTCGAGCGGCATATGTTTAGGGTCAACAACCAACAACCAAGCCAAATACACCACCATCATTGGCCTCCTGGCTGATGCCCAACATCATCGTATTCGTCACCTTAGCATCTTCCTTGACTCTCAACTAGTCGTACTCCAGCTCAATAATGTGTACCACGTTCGTGATCCTTACCTCTTTCAAAAATACCTACAGGTTAGACTTTTATCTTGGCATTTTGATTCCATTAAATTTACACATATTCCAAGACAATTGAATCAAATTATGGATAACCTAGCGAATATTGTGTTAGACTGGCATATATCACATCAACCTACCTCTACACATACATAAACATATAACAAAAACTGTCATCAAATATATAGATTAGACATCATCAATACATTAACAAAACACATGTAAACACCACATAGATCTCAAAAATGTATACTCATGTATATATCGAAAGGTCCACTGTGTCATCCAACTGTTTACATAAAAAAATACAACTATCCGCAGGCTAATGAAACACCTCGGTACAAAATGGGCTCACCGGCCTATATATAAAAAATATATATACATCAATGCATAAAGAACCACTCACGGTGCCTCTAGAGCACCACTTCCTGCTCCTCCCTCAGGCGGTGGTGGTCCACCCCCTACTGGCCCCTACTGCCCCGAAGGCAGTCGTTCAATCATCATCGTAGCTGCCACTGCTTCTCGTCGTAATATGGCCCGCCATGGCGGTGGCACCCCCACACACTGCTCTAGGATACCCTCATCCTAGATGCGAGACCATATTCCCACAAGCACATCATGTAACACCACCTCCAGACGACGACATATGTCCTCAAAATCCACTCCGAAAACTGCCGAAGGAGCGTGTGATGGCCCAGCACCAGGGTCATCAAACCAGCGTCTCCTCATTACCCTCTCCGACTCAGTAGGTGGCATCGCGACGTCCTCATGTTGAAGTCTCTCTCCCCGTGGCAGTCTCTCCGACTCCTGACGAGCCGACACTCTCTGCAACTCCACCTCGTGCCCGCGAGGTGCCACATCTGCACATACAAACCAACAACAGATAGTATCAACATCTATATCATATACATATGGCATGCTATCTCAAAAAATACAAAAACATACACATCAACATCATCCACATACCTCAGTGGTCAAACACCTCCCCTAGAGGTAGCACCATGTCTGGATCATCCCAGAAGTCAACCCCGACATAGGGGTACTGTAATATCACCTGCGACATTTGTCGCCATACCTGTGTTGCCTCTGCAGTGAAGAAGTGGCCACCTTCACCACCACCATGGTGAATCAACACAGTCGACCATTGCCTCAACTGCGGACCCAAAGGAAAACTCCCCCATATCTGTGGATCGACAGTGGTCCAACTGCCCCACCATCCTTGAGTGAAGAATAAGCCCCCAAGAAATGCTCGCCAACCAACACTCTCTCCATCACCATCAACTGGCCATCATTGATCCGCTGCGTTGCAAGTGAACCATACACTCTCACAATCATCACTACTATTCAGCCCGTATCAAGGGGCACTCAGAGAACTTAAGCAGCCCACGGGCTGCCAAAGTCACACATATGCCTGGCTCCTAAATATCCACGACGTCTCGCAACTGGGACCAATCCCTCTCTCGCCAACTAATTGGCATTATGCACACAACTCACCTTCACAACAAAAAATTGTCCTAAGTCAACCACATGGACAATCAAAAACATCAAAAAGACACGTTTTCTACTCGTCAACCTTGCCTCCAAGGCACAGTTTTTCCACCCATAGGTGCACACACATGCATGCCTGTACACCCCACAGGCACGCACATGTGCACACCTATTCACTAAACAGGTGCACATGAGTGCACACCTATTCACTACACATGCGTGCTTTCAAGCACGGATGTTCACCATACAGGCACACATAGATGCACACCTGTTCAATCGACAGGCACGCACATGTGCGCGCCTGTTCAACCAAGAAGAACGCCCATCATGCGTTCCCTTAATCCCCTTAACCATGCCCCCATGCGTGTCTATCCGGTGGACAGGCACGCATATGGACGCGCCTATTACCAAATCACCCATGCATGTGGGGCCCATACCCCCTAAACACCTCTGTATGGCCCTCCGTACAGCCCCTACCCAAAAAATGAAATCCTAATACTATGCAGGATGATCAGACCACTAACCTGATGCTTGCGAGTCCTTAATCGGATGCCTCATCCTCCCTGAATCTCACAGTCTCCTTTGAATGCTTCTCATTCAATCACTATAGTAGCAAGTACAAATGAGGTGGCAATGTGGGCCTTATAGCTATATATAGGCCTTTTTTCCAAACTTCCAGTCACCATTCTAGGAGCCCACAGTGTCCATTTCTTGATCTGTCTTCAGCCATGAGATCAACATCCCGTCATTTACATCACAACCGTCCCTGGGCCTCTTTTCATCCTGAGCCCCTGAGTCACCATTTTTCATACCCTGATCACGTACGCATGTGCATATTCACACTTATCAAATACATGCTCATATCTTCGATTCTCTTCAGATATTGTTCATGTCGGGTATTTGGTTTTCATGTGTGTAGGTACTTGATCATCATACATCGACATAACCCCTTCAGGTATATACTCAGCACTTGCATGTCGTCATTCCCTCTGAATCCCACTTACATTTCCAGTCATTCCCACTGACATTTACCTCTAGGATTCCCATTTCCGGCTCTGCAGTACCCACACGTCCATTGGCATCTTCAATACTATCACCCAGTAGCATTCTTACCCACATGAGTTGTCCCATTCATAGCACCTTTTGGCACTTCTGACACTCATGCTATTTTCAAAACTCTTTAGGGAAGGGAGTCCCGATAGTCTTACATCATGTTGTGAGTCAACCACATACTCCTTCTCCTCATTTTCCTAGATTTCCCAATGGACTCCCAAATTATCTCTCCACAGTTCTATGGTCGAGTTGCACCTTCGCAGTAGCATGAACCCTCCATTTCATCCACAATCCGTCTACCCATCTGCAAATCTCCCTTCATTTCACCTACCTCATACAAAAACCCACCCATGGGGGCCCCACCCTTCATCAGTTATCCGAGCAAATTATTCCCTACCCAGGCCCACCATATCAGACTTGGGCACCCGTTTCTATATTTGTACAGTTCCCCCCAATTATTCGTTATTTATTGTACAAACGCCTTTATTTTCAGTCGTTACATTACCCTTTTGTCGTCACCTTTGGGTGACCTACTTCCCTTTTTTGGCCAACCACAACCCATGTCACCCTTGGTTCGAGCACTACTTATCGTCCACCCTTACCGTCATCTTCCATATCTTTGGAGTACCCCACAAGCCACTTAACTCTGCCCTCTGAATTTGTTCACCTTGTCCCACCTCTAGCACAACTTATCCCCGGTCTTGTCATCACCCTGACACTCGACCTTGTTGAACGGTTGCAGCCACTTTTTATCTCACACATACTCCAACCAAGGGCAGTCTTGAGTCTTCCCACATCTTTACTTCCTCCATGTACCTCCTCCACTTCCTCACCTCACCTAGTAGATTTCACGAATCCATTTGCTTCTGGGAGTCGCGTCCCCCTTTTTGTCGACATCAGCACAGTTTTCCAGAAGGGCGACAGTAACTTGATTCTCATTATCCACTCAATGAGAGATCTCAGACAGCACAAGGTGAAACACCATTGCTCCCTACTGTCGTTGACCCCCATAACATTCAACGCCAACACTTTCTCATGTTACGGTGGGTATTACTTTGCGACTATTGTAGTTAGTTATTTCATTTGCCGAAGACCTCTGAACTTGGCTGGGCTATCAATGCCCACATAATCCATGATACTTATTACGCAATCACTGCCTGCTATTCAGAGTATGTCCATCTGTAGAATTGTCTTCTACCTTTATCACGACCGCCCCCGAGGGCGCTGTAGTTGTCCACACCAACACTTTAGTCATCTTTTTTGGAGTTACATGACACAATCATGGGGCATGCCAACCTCGTTTGTACATAGTTTTCTATTTTACACACCTCATAGAAGGTCGGGTCCTACTGGTTCCTTTTTACCTCCAACAGATCGCTCTAGACGATCTCACTATTTCTCTCTCTTACAAGAACATTCTCAGTAGAAGAAACATTAATGGATTTTGGTTATACATATGCTCCTAACCTCATCCATCAGGGGGCATCTGCTATCACTGAAATTTCGTCCGCACATGGTTACAAGAACTCAGCATTGTCAAATAGTGACGAAGTCATCCATGGACCTGAATTAACACCAAAGCATTCGTAAAAGGGTCAAAAACTATACAAAGTAGTGAAAAGTTGAAGGGCACTATGAAGACACGGGGCGTGAACGCACATGTGCACGATGCATGACTGTTATCGCAAAAATCCGCGCACCTACTAAACAACGCATTTATGAGAGTGGTTGGCCTCCCACCCACTTATGGTTCATATCCCAATATGATTTGACCCTCAAATTTGGACTGGATTGAACTGGATGGTCGGTCAAAGACCTAGAAATGCCCTAATTAGCCTCTTTTCACACTACAAATTAGTTAAACAATAGCTCAAAAGAATTCTATAAAAAGGTCATGGATGCACCTCATTTTTCAAGGAATTCAAAGTAATGTTATCCTGCCTCTATTCTCTTGAGGACTCCATCCTTGTCAAGAGCATATTTGCACCATTGCATTGGGAAATCCATCTCACCCATTGAGTGGATTTGTAAAGAGT
>ML860449.1:692-24795 GCA_009831015.1 Picea engelmannii
TGAAGACAAATCAACTCCCAAAACCAAAGCTCTTCTCCTAAATTCCTGAGTAAAACTTTGTACATTCTGTCCTTTTTCTTGTCTAAAATTCTTCCATTCCATGGTTGCCTTTTGTTTATATGCCAATGGATAATTTTTTTTTTTAATTGCTATAATGAAATCATTCCAAGAAAGCAAAAATTTTCCATTCTTTTTCATTTCCTCCTGTGTCTTAGATTCCCACCAAATAAGTGTTGAACCATCTAATCTTAATGAAGCTAATTGAATTTTGGTTTCATCATCTTGAATCTTTTGTATTCTCGAATATACTTCAATTTGACGTATCCAATTATCTAACTTTTCAGCGTTAACTTCTCCATTATAAATTGGCAACTCAAATTTTATATCAAGCTTTAATGAAGGAATTTGCGAAGGATTTTTACCATGCCCATTCGGAAGATGTTTCGAATTGGTAGAAGAAGAAGAAGAAGAAGAATATGATGGAGGAGGAGAGGGTGGTGGAGAAGCACCATTCCCTCCATTTCCGCCTGGAGTTTTGTCACCACCGCCTCCCTTATGCATTGAAGGGTTGGAGCCTTCACCCTGCAACATTATGTTCCGTTCCATCAAGATATTCATCATATCTCTCAACTCCATGACAGTCTGTCAGATATCTTCTTCTTCATCCTGAACACGTTCATGACTTTCTGCACGAGCCATGCTTGGTGAATGTCTCTCTGAAACTTGCGGTGAATGAATCTGCTTCCTCCTTGTCGGATAAGAACTTGGCTCCACAAGTTAACCTTCTCCTCTTGTGAGTTTCAACCTTGTGAGCATTAGAAACAAAACTTGCAAACAATCAAGTCTTCAAAACCAATGCTCTGATACCAACTTGATCTAAAAATGAAGAAGACTTGAAATACTTGAAAACTTATTGCAAGTGAATGTTATGTGTTTAAATCAAAAGGATCAGTTTGCAACACATAAAATTAAAGGATTACTTATGCAAATTACACATAGACAACAACATAATCAATTAACATAAGCACATAAGCACAACAATTGATAAAGGAGTTCACCCCTCTTATGGGCTACATCTCCTGGTCCAACTTCCAATGGATCATTATTATTAATTTCTCAAAAAGTGCTCAAAAACATGTCTTACAATGCTCAAACTGACAAACCGACTGCTCCAATGGCTTCCCAGCGTCCCAAAACCCCTGTCTGGGCTCTTTCGGCACCTCAATCGGTCGAAAAAAGAAGAAGTTAGGCCTCCTGGAAGTCCCCCTCTTCAAGCTTGTTGTCTCTGCATCTACAAAACACACCCTTTCTTAATGAACCTGGCACACACGCATTTTAAAGCATGAAAACCTAGCACCGGGCGCAACCGCGCCAATGGTGCAAACTGTAGAACAATTAAGGGTGCGCCAGCCCCTAACCGCCTCGACACCTGGGCGTATGGTGCATGTGACCGCGCGCTAGGATAAAAAGTGGTTAATTGGTTGCAACGGGTGTAACCACCTCCCACGCTCCTAATTCGTGGGCATATGCAATTGCAAAAACCGTGGGTTATACCAACCCCGCGCACTAACAACCACGCACGTTCATTTCAATATGGTAATACAAAACTTTGCGTTATTTATATATAAATCCGTGCCACATTTTAATATATGGTCATATGTGTATAATGGAACCACGGGTCGGGGCTAGGCCCCGGCCCGACCCCCCCGCGCCAATGTAAACAATGCAAACAAAAATATTTTTAAACACATATGCCTATCAAGAAACAACGTGTGGCCCATTGGTCGGGCGGTCGTGCGAAGGTGTTAGGTGTTGGGGAGGTCCGAGGGTCAAACCCCGCGGCCTCCAATACATTTTACATATGAAACCAATAACCAAATAATGAGCGACACGTGGCGCCCTCGGGTTGGGCCACGTGTCCTCACACCATTTGCCAGCTACATGACACATGTCACTCTCAGATTCGACAATCATCAACCAACAAAAACCTGCCACGTCACCACAGTACGGTCGTACGGTCCTGCCACGTCAGATCGTACAGACTGGTACAATCAACATCAAATTTTTTTGCCTGTTTGGCTTGATGAACAGATCGCGATATCTTCTCCATACGACATCCATTTGACAAAGTAAATATACCGTCGGAATTAGGAAGACGAGACAGACGCAATGGCACTGTTTTCGTCGCATTCCGATCACTTTGAAAATTGAGCAAAATTTGATCCCCTGATCAACAGTTGTGCATGAACACTTTATATATTTTACTGAGAGGGGTGTAAATCTTGAGGTAGTGATTGGTGATGAATCCATAGTCAAGATAGTTAGGATTGGGACAATATCCTTTCAAAGGGAGTCACAACCTCCCATGTTAGTGAGAGATGTATTGTATGTTCCAGGCTTGAAAAATGACATGATATCAGTTTCTACCATTGAGAAAAGGAGATATGAGGTGGTGTTTCGTGATGGGAAGGTACTCATGTATCCGAAGGGATCCAGTATCACTTCGGCCAAAGTGATTTGGATTCTACATGAGAAGCTATACATGATTATGTTTCATCCAACTAGAGCATTGATACACAATACCAGCAACAATGACTTATGTGAGATATGGCATAGGAGTATGCCCCATTTTAACCATGGGGATATGAGAGTATTGAAAGAGATTTTTATTGGGGTACCATATTTTCTTACAGAGCACCAGGATGTGTGCAAAGGGTGCGCATTGGGGAAGTACACCAAGACTGCTTTTCCAAGAAGTGATAGTAGGGTAGCTGGTATACTTGATTTGATACATTTTGATGTCTGTGGTCTGATGTATTTTGTCTCATTGAGTATTTCTTGTGTTATTTCAGTATTTCTTGTCTCATTGAGTATTTCTTTTGTTATTTCAATACTAAAAAAATTGAGTATTGATTATACTGAAATTGAGTATTTTGTCTAAAATAACCCAAGAAATACCAAGACGGATATGTGTTTTGTTTTCAACTCTCTCTCTCTCTCTCTCTCTCTCTCTCTCTCTCTCTCTTATTTTTTTGAATAAAACTAGACTTTTGGTGGTCCAAAATATTCTTAGTGGGAGGAGTGATCTAAGAGATCCCCACAATTGATCCAATCAAATATGGAATCCATCATTTGATTTATGAACCACTAGCAGAAGAAGGACATTTCTTCCCATGATTAAAAAAGGGGATCCACAAATCAAAGGAGTTGAATCTTTGAAAAAATATGTTCGTTCATCCACCATGTTTATGTGCCACGTTCCCTAGACCGATTTTACCAGTAATAGAACTATGATCATGGTGTATTACATTCATTTGGATGGATTCTAAGTTACATTGCAGACTTCACGTATATGGTGTTATGCACTCGATGAAAGGATTAGATCTGGAGACCATAAGCACACACTAATCCTTCATGTGTTGCTCAACTTATTCAACGTCAAGATGATACCATATCTTGAAGCTTAAGGGATCCAATATGGAAGCCACATATGCCAATCACATGATGAAGGTTAATTACAACCCATTGGTTATGGAGGTAAATCAACTGATAGAAACCGTTTTTGTAGCAAAGACACTCATTGAATCACTCAATAAAGGAAACACTAAAATTGTTCTTGTGAAAGATAGGCATGAGATCTTCTCTGTAATGATATGCATTCACATGTGTCAAGAAAGAGATAAAGATGTTTTCCAGTGAGGACATGGATATATTGTTGAAGTTCCACACACTTTGAAAACAATATAAAGAGATAATCCCCTTCATTGGGAGAGGAGGGAAAGTCGATGTTCATTTCATTGTAGGAATAAGCCATTGAGGGCTAGGAACAAATGTTATTATCTTCCTCAAGGACATCAAAGACTGATTTTGCAGATTGAAGGCCATTATTTGATGTAATGTGCTATTATCTTCCTATAGGACATCAAAGATATATTTTATAGATTGAATGCCATTATTTTATGTAAAGAGGTGAAATTAATG
Source organism: Picea engelmannii (assembly GCA_009831015.1). Taxonomy (NCBI): domain Eukaryota; kingdom Viridiplantae; phylum Streptophyta; class Pinopsida; order Pinales; family Pinaceae; genus Picea; species Picea engelmannii. Next base: position 4,674 of record ML860449.1, read on the forward strand.
CAATTTGCATCCCTTATAATGGATCGATTAGTCACTTGAAGTGGACCGAGAGACGTAGACCATATGGGTGAACTTTGTTATCAATTTTTTAGTCACTTGTAATGGATCGGTTAGTCACTTGAAGTGGACCGAGAGACATGTCTATGGATTTTGTAGGGGTTTTCCCATGTCTAGGAAAGGTTGTGATTATCTATATGCTGTTCTGGATAGATTTAGAAAAATCTGTAATTTTAGTGCCTTGTAAGAAATAAGTGACAGGAGAAGGGACAATGTGTTTGTTCTTCCAACATGTTTGGGTTCATTTTGGCTTTCCCACATTCATTTTATCTGATCGATACTCCCTCTTTCATGGGAAATTTTGGTCAACTTTGTGGGAGTTAATGGATGTTAATCTTCAAAAGAGGACTTTTTTTCATCGACGGACCGATGGAAAAACATAAGTGGTCAATAGGATAGTGATACACTTAATTGGATGATATTGTGATAATCATCCTAATCTTTGGGATGAACAATTATATTATGTACAACATGCCTATAACCATGCCATACATTCTACTACACATAGGTCTCCTTTTGAGACATGTTTTTGTTATTTTCCTAAGTCTCTTGTTGACTTCACTTTTGGGAAATATTCAATGGTGGATGAACATAATAATGTAGACAAAGCCAAGAAATTCATCCAAAATATCCAATTGGTTCATCGAGCCATACAAGAATAATTGGAAAAGATCCAAGCCAAGTGTAAGGATAGGCATGACAAGCACTGAGTTTATCATCACTTTCAATTTAGTGACCAAGTTTGGCTATTTATTATCAAAGAACGCCTTAGAGGTGAAGGTGAAAATATCGATCCAATCAAGTATGGTCTATTTAAAAATTTGGAAAAGATTGGTAACAATCCTTTTCGATTGGATTTACCTCCATATATGTTGATGTATTTCAAGGATAATGTTGAAAACTTGAAACTATATGAGCCTCCTATGATCGTGGATCAAGGAGAGAAAGTTCAAGTTCCTTATATTGATGATTTTGCTCATGAATATCTTGATGAGTTACAGGAAGATGTTATTCTTGGTAGGAGGGTGAGGACTTCACAAACAAGTGATGTGGAGTATCTTCATGTAGGTTTAAAAGGAATGCATCCAAGTAAATCATGATGGATGGAAACTGGAAAAGTGAGGGAGTTATACCCTCACTTATTTTAGGAATAAAACTAGACTTTTAGTGGTCCAAAATATTCTTAGTGGGGAGGAGTGATCCATGAGGATCCCCACAATCGATCCAATCAAATATGAAAGCCATCATTTTAGGTCTGAGTTGACAACAAACGAAGAAATTTGCTACCTGTGATTAAAAAAGGGGATCCACAAATCAAAGGAGTTGAATCGTTGGATAAATATATTGGTTCATCCACCAGATTTATATGTCAGATGCCCTAGACTAAGTTTACTAGTAATAGAAACATGATCATGGTGTATTGCGTGTCTTTGGAGGGATTATGAGTTACGTTGCAAACTCTATGTACATGGTGTTATGCACTCGATGAAAGGCTTATATCTGGAGACCATAAAGCATGCATTGAGCCTCCATTTTTGCTCAAATTCTTTGTCGCCAAGATGCTCCACCATAGCCTGAAGGCAAAGAGATATAAGTTGGACACCACATATGGAAATAAAGTGATGAAGGAAAACTACAACATATTGGTCATTGAGGTGGGTCAACTGATAGCAGCCATCATTGCAGTGGTGACGTCCGTTGAATCACTCAACGAAGTAAACATCAATGTCATTTTGGTGAAAGGTGGGTGTGTGATATTCTCTAGCATGATATACATTCACAGGTTGTAACGACCCTTCGTCATTATGAAAACAAAAGCGACGTACAACAGGTAAAAAAAATTTACGTTAGGAAATTTAAAACATCACAATTAATAGCAACATTATCGACACATTATCCAATATATTAACGAAACAATATTAACGCATTAATAATCAATCACTACATAGAGCCGAAACATCATCACCATAAATAACAATACACATATCAACGTATTAACACAAATAAATAGCAACCCTTAATCATTGCAATCATACAATTAGTAATGACGCATAAATAGTACGAATTATAAATCGCTCAACTCATATATATAAAGATAATCATCAGATAACACCAGGAAAACATGAGATAACATAATGATGACTTAAGGATCATAAGGATAATCATAAGAATGACATAAGATACTACCCTCCCAACCTACTCTACAAGGTTAGGACCTCCAGGACACATAAGCAATGCTCAAGCCCAGGTTCCAATTGATTTTAACCATTTAAGGTCTCATGGCTAGCGACTGTTTTGAGGAACAAGGAGGTGTCTACATCCCACTAACAACAAGTCCAATCATCAAATAGATCAATCCATCAATCCTACTCATCCATTAATCATGGCGCAAGGGTAATCAACATACTTATCAATCATACATCAACATTTAATTAAAGGCGCACATGATATCAAATTGTAACAATCATTCATGAACATTAAATATTCGTTGCACGCGAGAGTAAACAAACTCTAGAACAATCACAAGTTAGCTTTATAAATGGCGCGAGAGAAAATAGTTACTAAATTGGTCCTATATCGACATAATTTCATGACGCGAGATTTATCAACATTAAATTCAAGGATGCAAGAGAGTAATTATGAATCAATCACACACTTACTTAAATTAAGGTGTGCAAGTAAATTTCTTACTAACTAATCATGCATCTCCATTATTGCAATGCACGTGAGTAATCATTTGCGTAAACATTATGAGTCAACATTAGTCCATAAAGCCATGCTACCTAACCCTTACCTAACCCTTAATCATTAGCATAAAAAGAGATTGTTATCTGTATGGATATTTAGACATTGAGGAGGTCAAACCAAGTTTTACAAGAAGGTAAATGGAATCTATTCATTAATTTAATTGTTAATTAGGCACTTCATAATCTCAGTAAATAAAATAATCATAGAAACACAGTCGACAATATTATCCAAACTCCAATTTAATAAGCATTCTACATAGATGAAAAACCATAACCTCCACGTGAGATGAGGTCAGTAAAGGGTACTATCACCTTAATAATGCATATAAAATTAAATAATCTAACTACTTCAATATGTCATTGTAATTCAGACACATTTCATTGACTTAAATTAATTTAGATTAGAACTTAATTGAATCATTGTAAAGTAATTTAAAAAAAAAATCCAAACTTTAAACTATAAATGTAGAAATAAGGATAATTTACTCTTACCTTGAATTATTAATTCAACTAAACTTCAATTATCCATAATAATGTTGCTATAGAAATGATAAATTTTCATTACTCATAGGATCATGTTAATCGACTTGTATGACTAAATTTTACTGCAAATGTAATGACGTAAACAACTCACACCTTAAATCGCACCATTAAAGGAAGACAACCGTAGACTCGGTCCATGTCGTTCCTTCCACACAATTTTGGTGGAACTTTGATTACAACCGAATTCAATGCAATCAAATCATTGAGTGAAAGGAAACCAAGGCTGGAATCACTAGCAATCTCCTGGCAGATCGGTGAGCATTAAAACGTTGGGAATCTAACGTTGAGCAATACATAAATGAAAATTTGAGCATAGGGATCTGGGCATAAGCTTATAGGTCTGAGTGTAAAAACTGAGAGTGAAACCTATAAAGTCTGAGTGTAAAAACTGAGTGCAAATTAGAAATATTTTGTGTAAATATCTGAGCGCAATTACATAATTCTAAGTGTGTGAACCGAGGGTAAGTTAGAAGGACTGTGCATAAAAATCTGAGCACAAATATATAAGTCTGAGCGTGTAAACCAAGTGCAAATTAGAAATAATGTGCATAAAGATATGAGCGCAATTACATAATTCTGAGCATATAAATTGAGGGTAAGTTAGAAGGACTGTGCATAAAAATATGAGCTCAAATACATAAGGTCTGAGCGTAGAAGGAAGGGCTCGACTTGAACAAGCAAAGAAAATCTGAGTAATAAATAGAAGGAAGGGCTCGACTTGAACAAGCAAAGAAGAGCATGGTATGAGAAATGGTCGTCATTTGCAACTACAAACACAAAGAGAATCCTTGGTTGATGACGCCAGATTGAATCGTGTGCAACCCAGGAGAAAATAAGCACAACAGAAGATTAGTGATGAATAACTCGAATAACACCATAAGTAAATCTAGTGACGAGGGACAGGGTAACTGGGTTTAATCGCATAAGGGATTACACAAACACTGAGCAAAATGGAGACCAATCATGGTTTAACAAGGGTTCAAAATCTATGAGCATTAGATACTATCATTGGGTAACAATCAACAAGATCGCTAGGAAAGGGTATCAAAATCGTTGGAAAATGTGCAATAGAAGACGTGGGGATTGTACTCAATAAAAACGTTGAGAATACCCTCCATATATATATATATATATATATATATATATATATATATATATATATATATATATAATAAAAATTGAATTCATTGCAATTTTAATGAAAATAGAAAAACTAAATACATTGCAACTCAATGAAATACCAGCCAACGCTAGGGGTACTCTTATTCCCCCTTAGCCCCTTAGTCGTAAAGGGGCCATGCACACAAACCAGAGAAAAATCTATCTCCCAGCTTGCCTTGAAAGGTCGAGCTACCACTCTATTTTCGAGTTGGGTATCCCAACTCTCACAAGAAAAATTTGTCAAGGAAATTTCGACAGCATAACTTTATGCATACCAATCATCATCCATTCCTCTTCTCGGCCATTACTTTTATAGACTTTTTCATAGTGACCACTTGTCATTTGCACGTTTAATTTGTTTTATTAAAAATGAATTAGGAATTATTCTCCCCCATACACTTGTCACTCGATCCCTTAGTTGCACCAGAAATTCACTTATTTAATTTAATTTAATTTCAATTTCCCTCACCCATCCTAAAAACGTTCCTAAAACCACTCATTATCATCCCTTTATTCCCTCTATATCCTTTTTAATGATTGACGTCTTTCTAAAACTTAGTTGTGTTTCATTTAGGAAAGTTCTTTAGTTAGACTAGACTATATTCCTTTCTATGTTTCCACATTCCTTTTTACATTCATTTCCTTTCTTGTCTTAGTTCCAATTTAGCATGTCTTGCACATAATCAGTAATTAAATCTTTAGATAAATATTTCTCTTTTAATTCTTAACTTGATTTTTCTTCATCCCCCTTCTATTAATTTATTATTTAATTTTTAGTCTTCTTACCCTATTTAGACCTAGGATTAATTTTTAACTAGGCTTAGAATTTTTAAGGGGATTTTATAATTAATAAAAAAAGTACTCATTTAATATTTATTTTAAGGTCGACCATGTCAAAAAAATTATTGTTTTCTAGGCACCTGGGTTCATTGACTCATCTTTATTAAAATCGTGATGTGCCCTTCAAGATGCACTACGCACTCCAAGGGTGTCACTCACCTTTATTCATGTTTTATTTATGTGACGTGCTCTTCAAGACATACTACGTGCTCCAAGGGTGTCACTCTCCTTTGAATGATTTTGGTAGTTTTTCAACCCTTGGAGTCAATACTCCATCAAGCGACCTTGTGAGAGACTAAGGACCTCACCTTATTGCGTGCCCCTTAGAATCTTTGTGAACGATTGTCTCAGTCTTCTCTCATGGCATGGATCTCTCAAACTAGGTAATCGTTAACCTACAATTCGAGCCACGGAGGGAGTGCTAGTAGGATATGGCATGGTTTTTGTCACACCTCTCCCTCAATATATGGTTGTTGTGCATGGCCCCTTTACTCCTTAAGTGAGTCTGATTATCAAGAAATCGTCATCCCGCATCCATCAATGAAATATTGTCAATGATCAATAACAACATCATAATATACACGATCATATGTCACATATGAAAAAATATAAATACCCAAACCATATATAGTCCACTCCCTCACTCGATCCGGAGTCCAAGGAGGTTCATTGATGCCATCGACATCCTCAATATGTCAAGTGCCCTGCACACTCAGAAGAAACCCGTCAATATCACCTATCTATACATAGATATAAAATACATAACATCATATTCCAACCACATCATCATCAAAATCCATGAGCGAAACAGACAACCATATACTAATCGGATCACTTTCACGCAAGTGTCATCAAAGAATAAGTCAAATCATGTGTGTGCAAGAGCACGATGTTACATACACCCCCTCTTGTTTAAAACTTCGTCCAAAAGTTTCACAATATATATGTGCAGTAAATAAAGTATCCGACAAAATCTAAATGTCTAACTATGAAACAAAAATGGAAACTATTGGCGCATATCATATGTGTCCTCCCAGGTATCCAATTATGGACTATAATTGTCCCACTGGACGTTGACCTGATCGACTGTTCGACATCGTAGTTGTCAAATTCAATGGTCCAGAATGTGGATTGACACCTGCGAGGAACTCATGTCAATCACATGTGTAGGATCACTAACATAATGTCTCAAAACATAAACATGAAAAACATCGTTCATACGCCTCAAAGAATCAAGCAAGGCTAGTCGATAGGCCACGTGCCCTTTCTTTTCCATAACTTCGAAAGGTACCACAAACCTAAGAGAGAGTTTATCACCCTTCCCAAACTTGATCAAACTCTTGTGTGGTTTTACCTGCAAGAAGACTCTATCACCAACTTCATAACTATGGTGAATGCGATGTGCATCGGCATAACTCTTATGTCAATCCTGCACTTATTTGATCCTTTGTCTTATCATTTTCATTTTCTCTTCCATTTCTTGGATTGCTTCTAGTCCTACCAAGACCCTATCCTCAATTTGATCCCAGCTCAAAGGCGTCTGACATGGTCACTTGTAAAGAAACTCAAATGGCGCCATCTTAATGGTGCTTTGATAGTTGTTGTTGTATGCAAACTCTACCAGTGGCAAGAACTCCTCCCAATGCTTTTGTTGGTCCATCATGTACATATGCAACATATCTTCCAATATTTGGTTTGTTCTTTCTGTCTTCTCGTTTTTATCCGGGTGATATGCGGTACTAAAGTTAAGTTGGGTTCCCAAGACCTCTTGTAAAGTAGTCCAAAATTGTCTTGTAAACATCGATCCTCGATCGAATATGATCCTCTTAGGCACACCATGCAATCTCACTATCTTGCTAATAAAAACTCTAGCTATGTATGGCGCTTGATACGTCGTACGCACAGGGATAAAATGTGAACTCTTCGTCAGAGTGTCAACTACCACGAAAACCGAGTCGTGCCTTCTTGCTGTCAGTGACAATCCCACAATAAATTCCATCGAAATGACCTCTCATTTCGATTCTGGAATAGCATGTGGTTGTAGTAATCTTGCTGGATGTATATGTTCAGCCTTCACTTTCTAACATTCTAGACATCTCGCCACGTAGTTGACTATGTCTGCCTTCATTCCTTTCCAAAAGAATAAGGGTTTAAGGTCTTCCCTCATCTTCGTGACCCCTAGATGAGCCATGTACAGTGTTCTATGAGCTTTGTTTAAGATCAAAATTCTCAACTCATCATTAGGTGGTATATAAATCCGATTATTATATGTCATTAATCCATCGTTGTCCACAATAAATCCCTCAAATTTTGGTACCAACATGGTGTCTTGTCCGATATTTTCCTTAACCCTTTTATACTAGTCATCGTCGCGTTGTATAGTTAGAATATTTTCATGAAGATTTGTCTGAAGAGGTATCACCGAAAATATGTGTGGTCTCCGACTCAACGCATCTGCCACTTTGTTCATTGTTCCTTTTATGTAGGTAATCTCAAAATCGTACTCGCTAATCAGTTCCGACCATTGTCTTTGCCACGCGTTCAAGTCACTTTGCGTAAAAATGTACTACAAACCATAGTGGTCTATTTTCAGTTTGAATTTATGTCCAATCAGGTAGTGTCTCCACACTATTAGGGCATACACAATGGCCAATAACTCCAAATCGTTCATCGTGTAGTTCTCCTCATGCTTTATTAACTTCCTTGATATGTAAGCGATCACTCGACTTTTTTTCATCAAGACTCTGCCTAATCCTTCCTTGGATGTGTCTGTGCATACCAAGAAGTACTTATCCATGTCAGGGACTTTTAGTATAAGCATTGTCGTCAACAACTCCTTGAGCCTTCGAAATGCTTCCGTGCATTTATCAGTCCACACAAAATTCTTTTTTTTTCTTATGCAATTTCATAATCGTATTTTCTATCTTCGAAAAACCTTCGACAAACCGTCAACAATATCTCGCTAAACCCATGAAGCTACGTACTTCGGGTATGTTCATTGGCGCAGGACATTCCATAATAGCCTCTACATGCTTTGGATCCACAGTGATACCTTCGTCGGAGATAACATGCCCTAAATAATGAATCCTTGATTGATAAAAAGAGCATTTCAACAGTTTCCCGTATAATTTTCTCTCTCGTAAGAACTGTAGTACCAAGCGCAAATGTTCGTCATGCTCTTCCGTCATCCAACAATATATCAAAATATCGTCAATGAATACTTGAACAAACTTGTCCAAGTATTCATGGAACACCCCATTCATCAAGCTCATGAATACCCCTGGGGCGTTTGTCAGTCCAAACGACAAAATAGTAAACTCGTAATGTCCAAACCTCGTCTTGAATATTGTCTTAGGAATGTCTTCCTCCTTGATCCATAACTGGTGATATCTTGATTTATATGAAAATTAGAAGACTTGTATCTTTTAAATTATTTGTAAGTGTTAATTATGTGTGCTTGGGAAAAATGATCAATTTTCAAACACATAAAATAGAGATTTTTCACACTTAAGATGCACATAATAACCAACAAATAACAGCCATCAATAAACATATAACACAACAAATGATAAAGAAGTTCACCCCTCTCTTGGGCTACATCTCCTGGTCCATCTTCCAATGGATTTTTTATATTGTTTTCTCAAAGTGATAAAAAAAAGTGCTTTAAAGTGCTCAAAATGCCAAATAGATGGCTCCAATGGCCCCAGAACATCCAAAAACCCCTAGTTGGGCTCTTTCTGCTCTTGGTTTGGCCAAAAAATGAAGAAGATATCCTCCTGGAAAATTTCCCCTTCAATCTTGTTGTCTCTGGTTCTCCAATTCACACATGTGTGTGACTAACCCGGCTCCCGCAACATTATTGGACCAAAAAACCAGCACCATACGCATCCCACAATCTGTGGAAATTTTTCAAACTATTAGCGTGATTAGCACCCTTTAGAGCGTAGGTGTTCATCGCATGGGGGGCATATGGCCACATCCCAGTTCTTATCTCGCCCTGTGTCGGATAGTGGATTGAAAGTCACACACCATCGGTCACGTGGAGTGGTCATGTGGCATATACTCCGTTCCTTCTGGGCTTAAACTCCGTGGATAACAAATCCCGCACATGCCAAAGGTTATATGGAATGGTTGTATGTTGTGATATGGACGGGGGGCTAGGGCTTAGCCCCGACCCTTTTCTCTACCAACATAACACATGTTTTAATTAAAATAAATATAAACACGTATGTGGTTAAGAAATACATGTAGGCGAGCTGGTAGCCTGGCCTACGTTATAGCTATACCACTTGCCCACGAGTTCAGGGGTTCTACCCTTGTGGACTACCACAAATTTTATGCACTAGAGGGGTGCCACATGGCATCCCACGACTGGGCCACGTGGCACCATATCACTTGCCAAATAAATGACACGTGTCAACAATCCACTGATCCACATACCTTGCCACATATCCTACCTAGTCATCCTGCCAACTCAACACCTCTACACAGTGGCCAGTCCATGTCACCTGCCACGTGTGGGACTGTACCATGTCATGTCAGCACTATACAGAGTGTACAGTTAGCAAAATTTTGCATGTTTGAAAAAATTGACAGAACGCGATATCTCACTCATACGATGTTCATTTGAACCCGTTCAAGTTGCATTGGGATCGTGAGGACGAGGTCTATGCACGTGTCCATTTTGAAGCAATTATGAGCACTTTGATTTTTGAGCAAATTTTGATCCCCTTGATCACTCCTCCCCATTGGGAAGCTTTTGGACCTCCAAAAGACTACTTTCAGTCTATTTGAAGATGAGGGTACAATTCCCTCACCTTTCCAACCTCAATTCACTTGGACTTGCTTGGATTTGTGCCTTTAATACCAATTCGAAGGTATTCCACATTCCCTCATTTTGAATTTCTTATCCTCCTGTCAAGGATTGTGTCTTCATGCAGTTCTGAAAGATAGTCTGGCGAGAAATCATCTATATAAGGAATCTGAACATGTTCTCTGTAATCATCAATCAAAGGAGGCTCATACAATCTCAAATTCTCAACATTGACAACTGCATACATTTGCATATAAGGAGGCAAATCCAAACGAAAGGCATTGTTACCAATCTTTTCAAGAACCTTGAAAGGTCCATATCTAATTGGTTTCAATTTTTTACCTTCTCCTTTAAGCCTCTCTTTGCTAGTGTAAAGCCAAACTTCATCTCCAACTTGGAAACCGTGATCAACATGATGCTTTCCATGTCTTGTCTTGTACTTGTCTTTGCTCTTTTCCAACTGTTCTTATACCATTTGATGCACCAACTGAATTTGTTCAATGAACTTCTTTGGCCTATCAATGTCATAATGACCATCAATAGCAATGTCTTCCCCAAAGATAATATCTAAAGGAGATTTGGGAAAATAACCAAAACACGCTTCAAATGGAGATGTTTGAGTTGAAGAGTGCTTAGCCCGGTTGTAAGCATGTTGAATGTAGTGTAGGTGTTCATCCCAAAGCTTAGGATGCTTGTTGCAATAAGCATGAAGAAGATGCACTACCATCCTATTAACCACTTTTGTTTGACCATCAGTTTGTGGATGAAAAGTTGTGCTCTTTTTTAAGCTTGGTGTCCATGAGTGCCCATAAACTTGACCAAAAGTTCCCAATAAATTGAGAATATCAATCATAAATAATGGATTTAGGCAACCCAAAATGTACCCAAACATGCTAAAAGAACGTATGTGTCATTTTCTCAGTTGTAACCTTCTTCTTGCAAGGCATCAAAATACACATTTTTCTGAAACGGTCAACCACAACATAAAGATAATCATGAATTTTTTTAGACATAGGTATACCTCCTACAAAGTCCATGGAAATGATTTCTCAAGGACGAGAAGGAAATGGAAGTGGAGTATACAAACCCAACTTTCTGTTGCTAGGATTTCTTGTATCACATAGAGAACATCCTCTTACATATCTTGAAACACTTTCATTCATTTTAGGCCAATAGTAATACCTTTGCAAATTAGCCACCATCTTTCCTACACCAAAGTGGCTAGCAATAAGAGAAGAATGAGCTTCCCTTATGATGTTGACTCTTTCACCCTATGGAATACATATCTTGCCAACATGATACAAAATCTTATCATGCACATGGTAATCCAATTCCTCAACTTGGTTAGAATGACACAAAGTTGCATAAACCTCTTTAAAATCAACATCTAAAGCATATTGTTCAACATAGCTCTCATGCATGATAGAATTATCCTTAAGAATAACTAAAGCACTAACAATAGTCCTAGAAAGCATATTAGCCACTTTGTTATAAATGTCTTTTTTATACCTTATAACCAAGTGGAACTGTTGTAGAAAACCCATCCATCTGAAGTGCCTTGCATGTTGCAGCTTAGTTTGTGATTGTAAGTATTGTAATGGTTGATTATTTGTGTGAATGATAGTTTTTTTTCCCAAAAAACAATGTTTCCATTTTTTCACATTTTGCACCAAAGCATACAACTCCTTATCGTAAGTAGGATAGTTAATCATTTCACCATTAAAAGTTTTAGAATGAAAAGAAATGGGCTTACCATGTTGCAACAAGACTAATCCCATTTCATAATTGCTTGCATCTATTTGGATCTCAAATGGTTGTCTCAAATCTAGAAGTGCAAGAACTAGATCTGAACTAATCTTCTCCTTCAATTCATCAAATGCTTTTTGTTGCTTGCCTCCCCATTGGAAAACTTATTTGATGCTTGTCACTGCATGTAATGGAGATGCAATTGAAGAGAAGTTAGCAATAAACTTTCTCCAATATTGGGTTGCTCCCAAAAATATTCTTACCTCAGTTACATTGTTGGGCTTTGACCAATCTAAAATAACTTTGACCTTAGAGGGAACAATTTTCAGTTCTCCGCCTCCAACAATATGCCCCAAGTAAACAAGTTAGTTCTTTCCAAACTCACATTTCGAGATATTCAAAAATAAATTTTCTTTCTTTAAGACATCCATAACTTGCTTCACATGCATAACATGATCTTCACAAGATTTGCTAAATATCAAAATATCATCCAAGTAGAAAATCACACAATCATCAAGAAAAGGTCTTAAAACATCATTCATGACTCTCATCCTGTACATACCAATGTTTGGAAGGGGACAATCTTGCTGCAATTATATCTCATGTTGGATATCCCTTTTTGGAGGCAATCCCTTTGGTTCCTGAAACATCTCATCATGTTGGTTAACAACCTCATATAAATCAGATTTCAACTTTGAAACACAATCTTGGAAAGCTTCTTTTTCAACATTGTCTTTGGGTTTGATCATCAAGAGGACAAAATTCTTACTAGCATTGACTAATCTCTTAATTTGTCCAACATTTACAAGTGACAAATTCAACTTATTTGTATGTTCTCTAACAATGTACTTAACTCCATTTTTAAAAAAATGATACTTGTTCTCATGACGATGAAAGATGGCTCTCCTATCATATAATTATGGGCTTCCCACACAATGCCACATATATCCAAAGGAATAACATCAAGCTCTACCTCATCTATAAAATTTGCAGTGATGGAAAATCTAAGTTTACACCTTCTTGTCACATGCAATTTGGCATTGTCACGTATCCATCCTAGAGGGTATGGTTTAGGATGTGGAGTAGTTTCCAATTTTAGTTTCTTGACAGTGATTTCAAATATGAGGTTTGCTTGAGTTCCAGTATCAAAAAGAGTATTTATCTTGGTATGCTTTAAAATCACCCTTATGTGGAAACGCTCTATTCTTTCTTTTTCTTGTTGAGTTTCATTGAGGTTATTACTACTTGAAGAACTAGTACTTGCAATAGAGTCCTTACCTTGAAAACCCATGGTTGTAATCTTTGTTTCATCACCTGAATCAGAACCTAAATCATGTTGTACGGTTGCAACAGTCTTTGGTTTCCCCTTATTATTGAACTTTTTGGGTCTATTTTCAGGATGAAGTTTCCAATAATGGTCTTCATCATGACCATCCTATGAACAATGTTTACATGTGAGTTTCTCTCCCTCTTTCTTGACTAAAGCATTCTTTCTTCCATTTCCCTTGAACTTGTTCTTTCCTTTGTCTCAATGAACAAAAGGTTTATTGTTGCCCTCTTGAGGTTCATTCCTCCCTCTTTCTTCCAAATGAGTTTCCTGTACACAAACTTCATCTAGACTTGCAGGGTTAAACATAAGTATTGTGTGCCTCAAGTAGCTATGCAATCCTCCAATATATTTGAGTAAATTATCTTGAGAAGACAAATTTGTACCCAAAATCAAAGCCCTTCTTCTAAATTCTTGAGTGTAGCTTTGAACATTTTTCCCTTTAGCTTGTCTAAAGTTTTGCCAATCCATAATATCTTTCTTCATGGATGTTAATGGATAAAATTTTCTTTTAAGTGAAACAATAAAATCATTCCGAGAGGATAAATCTTTACCATGTTTCCTCATGTCCTCTTGAGTTTTGGCTTCCCACCAAATGAGTGATGCATTGTCCAATATTAAAGAAGCAAGTTGAATCTTAGTTTCATCATCTTTGATCCTTTGTATCCTTCAATACACTTCAATCTGACGAATCCAGTTATCCAATTTCTCAGCATTTACCTCTCCATTGTACATAGGCAATTCAAACTTAATATCAAGCTTAAGCAAAGGATTTTGTAGAGGCGTTTTACGATGTTCTTTTGGAGAATTTGGAGGTGGTTGTGAAATGGTAGAAGAGGTGGAAGATGGAGGTGAAGGAAGTGGAGGATAACCATTCCATCCATTTCCCTTTGGAGTTTTATCACCACTTTCTCCATTACCCTTTGGAGGGTTTGAGATTTCACCTTGCAATATTTCATTTCTTTATTCAAATAAAAATTTCACCATCTCAGTCATATCATAGAAATATTTTATGAAAGTTTCATCCTCTGAAAGAAGAGTTCCATGAATCTCCTCATGAGCCATATTTAGTGAATATATCCTTGAAGCTTGAGGTGATTTGGTAGTTCTCCTTCTTGAAAGTTGAGAACTTGGCTCTACAAGTTTACCTTCTCCTCTTGTGAGCTTCAACCTTGTAAGCATCAAAAAATAAAACACCTGCAAACAATCAAGCCTTCAAAAACCTATGCTCTAATACCAACTTGATCTGAAAATGAGAAGACTTGTATCCTTTAAATTATTTGTAAGTGTTAATTATGTTTGCTTAGGGAAAAGGATCAATTTGCAAACACATAAACTAGAAATTTTCCACACTTAAGATGCACATAATAACCAACAAATAACAGCCATCAGTAAACACATAACAAAACAAATGATAAAGGATTTCACCCCTCTCTTGGGCTACATCTCTTGGTCCAGCTTCCAATGGATATTTTATATTATTTTCTCAAAGTGATAAAAACTGACGCCAACCTCCCCCCTCTCCTTTCTCTCCTTCGGGATTGGCTCGACCTCTCGGTCTAGGATCATTCAAGTCATCGCATCGAATGACTTGTTGGGCTCCCAATGAAACTGATTTGACTTGACACATGCCCTTTCTACTTCCTCGGTACCTGTGATGTGGCACCTGTGGACCCTGTCCTTAGCGTTTTCAACTCTTGCGTCAATGACCTTAGCTTTTGGTGCTAGGATCTTCCATTGATGTGACCTAAGACTATGAACATGGGCCAAATCCTTTTGCAACCCCATACTTCAGGACTTTCATGAGCAGCTTCCTCCTCCTTCCCCGATTCTCGAATCGACGAATGGTTTGGGACCAGATCTACGGTCGTCATTCTTCTCGCAATCAATGGTTGTGATCGAACCGCGAGTTCAGACTTCGCAAGTCCTGTCTCCTCTCGACGTTGCTTCTTTCTATCATGAATCAATGATGCGTTGATCCTTTTCCACATGTCCTTCTAGATCCAATGGCCTGGATTGAGATCAATATCCGCGACTTCGCGAAGATCCTTGTTCGCTCCCGCAAACCTTCTGAAGTTCCTTCTCCCGAACCTCTCGATATTCTGCCACCTATCTCCTCCTTGACGATGGGTGAATTCTCCATCTTCGGGACTTCGAAAATCCTTGACTCCTTTACACACTTAGTGCAATTTCCCCTTTCGAGACTTTGGTTGTTCTCGAAGGCTTTATGCACTCCTTGCAGAAATCTGTGCAACTCTCCTGTGACTTTGCTCGACTTGAAAACCTCCAAGGTTCCAAGTTCCTCGTGCCCTCCTAGCAGTTTCTCTCCCTTCCTCCTGAGATTATAAGATGAAATCGTGACACCTTAGGCACACTCCTTATGCTTGGATCAGTTCTTCAGTGGCTTCTCCCTCGGCCTTATGGAAAGGTTTAAGTCATCTCCTTTCCTTTGTCGTTTCACTTCTTGCAAAGCCTTATTTCACCAAAATGTTCAGCAATTCTGGGATTATCCCATACCTTCAACCTTGTAGTTCCTAGGTATGCTCATGCAAGCTCGATGCCCTTGTGGCAGAGTATTCCAGAGTGTTCAATAACTATGGGTTGTGATTCTCTCCACACAATCTTTATTTTCAAGGGACTTAACAACCTTGAAATGTCTCCCTGAGTCTGTAAATTAATCTAGTGTGCCCTCTTGGAAACTTCTCTTCTGACTCCACTGAGTTCAGGCACTCACCCCTTGCATCGTCTTACAGATTTTCCTCTCTCTATCGCGCACTCCTTACACTTAGCCTAGAGAACGAGACTTAACTTAACACACTCGCGGATAGAAAATTGTATCTCTATCCTTGCAGACGATTTCTAACATCCATCTACAATTCACAAGCATGCAAATGACATTCATAACACAACATCCATTGAACAGAAATGTAAAACATGAAAAACTGTCATTTTCTATTAATGGTGGAATGCCAATTTACAATGGTGGAGTATGAGCTACAACTGAGTCTCAACTCTTTGTATCTCTCCTTACAACCTGACTTGTCTAACCTCTACTTAGAAACAATACATAAATTTATACAAGAGGGTCTCAATGAGCTTCCCTCGCAAGCTAACTAATGGTGTCAAATCACCATCCCTAATGCTTATCAAAAGACCAAATTACAATGATGGCAATTTTGCTCCAAATCGGACACAGATCCATTCTGTCGTCAGCCTATTAATGGCGACCTTATCTCCAGCTTATGAGAAAGCATGATTTGGTTCTTCCAGCTTGTCTTCAATTAATGCCTGGATCACGCCTTGGATTCTCGAGGAAAAAATGAGAGGGCGACGCCTCTTCTTTCTTGAATGTGCACCACGCATGCTAAGATGGAGCAATGATCCTGCATCATACTCCACAGTGGAAAAAATCATGAGCTCATGCTCATGATCTTTCCAACGTGGTTGAAATCCACCTGGATCCCAAAATTTCTCTTGGATTTGTATCTCGTCTCCGTTTCTCTGTTGCTTCTACTCTCTCATCTTCCCCGTTGCTCATGCAGGTTATCTTTCATCCATCTTCCTCATGCTGAAAAATTCTATTTTTGACCTCGACATCATCTTTCTTATCTCCTCGATCACCTTGTCCAACTGCTCCATCGACTGGTTCCTTTGTTGCAGACTAGCTCGTTGAATTCGCTCCATGTCGATGGGAAAATCACACTAACTTCCCAAGACATATTCTTCCTTTGTGGCCTTAGATTTCCACTCTGCTGCAGTATTCACCCATGCAGGCTCCTCATCACTGAATTGTTTCTCAGCTACCACTTCTCTTGATAGATTTTCTCCTGCCAGTCCTTTGGTTGTTCCCATTCCAGCTTCCTCCAGTTGTGACTCGTGCTAGTGTATCTCCTCTGACATGGCTATTCCTCGGAAACCACCTTCTAGTTCTGGATTGCCCAACCAATCCTCCAGTGCCTTCAACTCCAATTCCCATTGAGTGAATAATTCAACTGGGTGTTCTTTTTCTGTTGGGACAAACATCAGTATATGTTTTGTTTACTCCATGATAGTCTTTGTTGGTTGTCCTTCTATTGCCTCTGTAACATCTATGCTAGCCTCTCCTTGGCCGATTGGTAGGAATATCTCGACTCCTCCAATGATCAAAACAATCTTTTGATCCTCCTTATCTATGACAGAATTTTGTAACTTCTCATCATCTGCATTCACGTGGCTCACAGTTCTGCGTGAATATCCATCTGAGTGAGGTCTCTCTCCTGCCTCCTCTTTGTCTGTCAATGAACTCTCCATTGAGCTCATCTCTTCTCCCTTTCCCACCTAGAAATATGGGATGTCTCTTTTGCCCACCTAGTAGTATATGAGATCCACTGATCCCTTCTCATTTCCTACCTGGAAATATACGAGTCTCTTGCTAGATCTCTTTCCCTTATGACTGAGGGTTTCAGCATGCCTCATCCACCTCATTAAAATCTGTTGCTGCCTCCTGGCCAACAACTTCTGAACAAGCCATCTAGTTGTCCTCTTCAAAGGCCATTCATACCTCTAGTGTACCTTTGACTCCTACTGCATCTTGAATGCTAGCTCCTCCATCTACACTTGAATTTCACTTAGCTCTTTGTCCATCTCCACTCTACTCTTCTGAAAATGGAATATCCTCGACCATGCTTATGACTGTCGATGGCCATCTTGCCTTGTCTACAGCCTACCTAGATTCTTACCATCTATTGAATGCCTTGCAATAGCTCCAACAGAGCATCACACTTTGTCTCCCTGGATTACAAAAATCAATTATGTATTAGCTCCTTTGTCTCCTTCTTCACCTGTTGTCTACAGGAGAAATCGAGATCTAGTACCACGTGAGGCCAACCTCCCCCTCTCCTTTCTCTCCTTCAGGGTTGGCTCTGCCTCCTGATATAGGATCATTCAAGTCATCGAGTCGGATGACTCGTTAAGTACCCGATGAAACCAATTTGACTTGACACAATCCCTTTCTACTTCTTCAGTACCCACGATGTAGCACCTGCGGACCCTCTCCTTAGCGCTTTCATCTCTTGCGTCGATGACCTTAGATTTTGGTGCTAGGATCTTCCATTGATGTGATCATGGGCCAACTCCTTTCACAACCTCGCACTTTAGGACTTTCGCGAGTGGCTTCCTCCTCCTTCCCCAATTCCCAAATCGACGAATGCTTCAGGACCAAATCTACGTTCCTCGTTCTTCTTGCAATCAATGGCTGTGATCGAACCGTGATTTCAGACTTCACGAGTCATGTCTCCTCTTGACTATTCTTCTTTCGATCATGAATCAATGATGCGTTGATCCTATGCCACACGTCCTTCCATATCCAACGACCTGGATTGAGATCGCTCTTCGCGACTTCGCGAAGATCCTTGTTCGCTCCCACAAACCTTCCAAAGTTCCTTCTCCTGAACCTCTCGATATTCTACCACCTATCTCCTCCTTGACGATGGGTGACTTATATATCTTCAAGACTTTGGCAAGTCCTCGAATCCTTTGCACACTTAGTGCAATTTCCCCTTTCGAGACTTTGTTTGTTCTCAAAAGATTTATTCACTCCTTGTAGAAATCTATGAAACTCTCCTGCAACTTTGCTCGGCTTGAAAACCTCCAAGGTTCCAAGTTCTTATGCGAGTTTCTTGTGCGCTCCTGGCAGTTTCTATCCCTTCCTCCTAAGCTTATAAGGTGAACTCTCGACACCTTAGGTGCACTCCTTGCACTTGGATCAGTTCTTCGGTGGCTTCTCCCTCGGCCTTATGGAAAGGTTGAAGGCATCTCCTTTCCTTTGTCATTGCACTTCTTGAAAATCCTTCCTCCACCAGAATGTTCAGTAGTTTTGGGATTCTCCCATACCTTCAACTGTGTAGTTCTTGGGTATGCTCATGCAAGATCGATGCCCTCCTGGGAGAGTATTCTAGAGTGTTCAATAACTCTGGGTTGTACTTATCTCCACACAGTCTTTATTAACAAGGGACTTATCCACCTTGAAATTTCTCCCTAAGTCTATAAATTAATCTGGTGTGCCCTCTTGGCAGCTTATCTTCTGACTCCACTAAGTTCAGACATGCACCCCTTGCATCGGCTTACAGATT
The DNA here is from genome assembly GCA_009831015.1 of Picea engelmannii. Classification (NCBI taxonomy): domain Eukaryota; kingdom Viridiplantae; phylum Streptophyta; class Pinopsida; order Pinales; family Pinaceae; genus Picea; species Picea engelmannii. The sequence continues at coordinate 24,018 of ML860449.1, forward strand.
TTTCTCTCTCTGTCGCACACTCCTTGCACTTAACCTAGAGAACCGGACTTAAATTAACACACTCATGGATACAAAATTGTATCTCTATCCCTGCAGACGATTTCTAACATCCATCTACAATTCACAAGCATGCAAATGACATTCATAACACAACATCCATTGAACAGAAATGTAAAACAGGAAAAACTGTCATTTTCTATTAATGGTGGAATGCCAATTTACAATGGTGGAGTCTGAGCTACAACTGAGTCTCGGTTCTTTATATCTCTCCTTATAACCTAGCAAGCTAACTAATGGTGTCAAATCACCATCCCTAATGATTATCGAAAGGCCAAATTAAAATGATGGCAATTCTGCTCCAAATCGGACGCAGATCCATTCTGTCGTCAGCCTATTAATGGAGACCTTATCTCTAGATTGTCCGAAAGTATGATTTGGCTCTTCCAACTTGTCTTAAATTAATGCCTAGATCATGCCTTGGATTCTCGAGGAAAAAATGAGAGGGCAACGCCTCTCCTTTCTTGAATGCGCACCATGTGTGTTGATTAGTTGGAGTGTGCTGAGATGGAGTGATTCTCCTGCATAAAAAACATTAGTTTAATAATCTCAAAATTCCAAATAGATGGCTCCAATGGCTCCATAACATCCAAAAACCCCTAGCTGGGTTGTTTCTGCACTTGGTTTGGCCAAAAAATGAAGAAGATATCCTCCTGGAAAATTTCCCCTTCAAGCTTGTTGTCTTTAGTTCTCCAATTCGCACTTGTGAGTGACTAACCCA
>ML860451.1:0-12989 GCA_009831015.1 Picea engelmannii
AATGCCACTTTTACTTTAAGAATTTAACATTACCATTAGGGAGCATATGGGGAAACGTCCCCCCTGGAGTCCCCCCGTCCCGGGGACGTGGGGAACGCGTCCCCTACGTCCCCCACCCTGGGGGACGCGTCCCCGTGGAACACACCGTTTTCTTCAATCTGCACACATGGGTATCTCGCCCATGCCTCTCAAACCTTTACGACGGATTAATGTATATTTCTTCATCACTCATGCCATTAAGGAAGGTTGTCCTAACATCCATTTGATTAATTGCCAACCAAACTGGAGCAAAGGTCTCCTCATAGTCAACTCCCTGTGTCTGGGAGAGTCCTCTATGTTGAATTTTCTATTTTCAGATCTGATAATTATTTCTTTATGATTTCAAACAAAATTTTATGCCCCTGTTATCATAGAATAATTAAACACTAAAAATCTCAACCAAAATAAAACTGCAGTGGAAACAATAGAATCATAGAAAGATAGCCATGCACAGTAGACACAAGATTTTATCCCGGGAAACCCAACCTTGGGAGAAAACCCAAAAACTTTTCTTAAGAAGAATTCAAGTCAAAAAGTACATCACCATAAAATGAAGAAACCCAACACATAAAGAAGTTCACCTTTGTATGAGGAAGATCCCTAAAAGGCAGCGAACCCTAGGTAGAGATAGCCCACCACCAAAAGATCACCAAAAGGATAGCGTACCTCAAAATAGAGCAATTGGCAACTGCAACTGGCTAGTGAACTGCAACTGGGACTTGAGCACTTGATGAGAAGAGCTTGTGAGAGATGTGTAAATGAAATGATCAGGCTTCTTCTATATATATATATATATATATATATATATATATATATATATATATATATAGAGTGAATCACTGTCAATTTCCTTGTGGGGTCGACTTGTCCTTTTGCCTTCAATATTTCATTTAATGCTTTTCAGAGTTTTTTTAATAGTTTAACGGGCTTTGACTTGTCTTCTTGGCATTTCTTCTTTACTAGAAAAGTTGTCCATGAGTCTTGTTGATGTGTCATCTCCTCACATGCACGTCTAATTAATATAGGGCTCTAATGTTGAGTAGATTCACCGAGAAGCCCCTCATCACAAGAGGTCTCTTGAGCCTACATCTTCAACATTTGACTAGACTTGTAACCAAGTCAAACCTGCCCTATGAAAAATAGATCACTCCACCCTGGAGTAGGCAATGTGAGAACATCTCGAGTCTTTATCACTCATCAAATCAACATGACTACTAGGAGAAAGACTACACTTGGGCCATTCTTCACTAGCCAAATCAACATGGCCTCGTGAGTGAATATATCATTCTCCCTTGGTCAAATCAGCATGACCAATTTGGGAGAATGTCTGTCCGATGTTGCTAATTGGAGAAACATCAACATCCTAGGCCATTCATCACTAGCCAAATCAACATGCCCTCGTGAGTGAATGTATCATCCTCCCTTGGTCAAATCAGCATGACCAATCTGGGAGAATGTCTTCCCGATGCTGAAACATCAACACTCTAGCTACGAATGGAGTCTTGTACTTCTCTATGTTGCCATTAGCTGCATGCTTCACCTTCAACCACTTGGAATCAACCACTAATTTCCCCTCTGGTCTTGACACAATTTCCCACACATCATTCTTCATGATGGAGTTGTACTTCTCCACCATGGCATCGTACCATACTTGCACACCTGTTGCCTCCTCATAAGTCGAAGGCTTTGTGTCAATGATGGAAGGCATTAGTGCAATATAATTGGGAAATTTATTTGGAGGATGACTTACCCAAAAATAAGTCTTTGGACCACCAATTTGCTTATTTGCCTCCTGTAATCTATGTAAGCCACCCCAGTCTCCTAGTTGTGCTAGGTGGTAAACTTGTCTCAGTACTTGTAATCTGACTTGAACGTGAACTCCTTGAAACCTATGGATCAACACTTGGAGGAACAAGTTTTGTCTTCTCCTCAATCATTGTCGGGAGCTCTTGGGACCTAGAAGACCATGCATCCTCGTCAACCTTCACATCTTGAATTACTACTATCTTCCTCTAAGATGGAACATCGAGCTTGTAAGCTTTAGTGGACTCATGGTTCAAGCTTCGTCCTCTTCTCCTTTAGAACATGAATGCAAATTGGACTCCCAAACACCCTAAAACAAGAAACTCCCAAGAGGAGGCTTCTTTTGGAGTCTTGTCTTTCAACACCCTATGAGAACTTCTGTTTAGTATGTGGATTGTAGTACAACATGCTTCAACCCTAAGGAACATGGGCAGATGTAAGTCATGAACCATACACTCAATAGTCTCTACTGTGGTCCTATTCTTTCTCTCAATAACTCGATTCTGCTGTGGGTTGTAAGGTATTGTTTGTGAGATTTTAATAGTAATACACATGAATGAGAAAGAGTGGATTGATACTTTCATTAGATGATGCAATGTTTTATTACATAGTAGGAGAGAGGAGGAGTATGTGACGTAACTCCTAAATACCCAACTATTAACCACTTCATTAATAACTACATTAAATGCCCTATTATTACATCACTTTATTAGTGAGTGTTTATCATTCATCTAAGTCCAAAGTTCTAAATATGACTATTATTTCAAACACCATCCCATAATGGTCATTTTACATGCTTGTTCAAGATACAAAAAAACAAAGGCTTTAGACAAGTAAGATGTTTGCAGTCCACAAGATAAGTTCTTCAAAATAGCCACTAGAAGCGAACTGTATACGACAAGGCTGATAAAGTACAATTTTCGTCACCTTCCTTTTGTCTGATCATTGACTCACCTGTCGGATGAGAGCCAATGTTGGTTGAATAGTCAACCTTTCCACCATTGACATAGAACTTGGCCGATTCACTAAACTCACCTTCTCCACATCTTGGTGGTCCAACATATCAAGATTTTTTGTTTTCTTTTTTGAGGAAGCACCTTCATTGTCACCCTCCCTAAGGGTCTTCTTCTTTACCTCTTCATCTTCACCCTCCATGAGGGTCTTCTTATGAATTACAATAGACAATGCATAATATACCTACTGCTTTCCTTATCTTCTTCGCTGATTTTGACTTGTTTAAGCAAGAACATCATCTAGAGCTTCATCTCTTGAGCTCTTACCTGATACCTCTTTTACCTAGGCATTATGGTTGAGTTTTTAGTGACATTACAACCATCTTTTTGTTGAAAGAATCCCACGTTCTCAACTTCTATCCATCGGAATAAACCATGTTCCTCCACACCCTTAGCAACCATCTTTTTGCTTTTCTTATGCACAATAAAACACCTATTATTGCTGAAATTTATATGTAAGTGTTGGCTATGCTTCATTATACTATTTAATGAAAGTAGATTTTTCTCCAAACGAGGAACACAATTGACATCTTTAATCATTACTTGTTTTTATCCAAATAAAGTGAGTTTATTTGGCTTATCAGTCGTGTGTTGGGTTTGCAGGAAAAATCAACATGGTATCAGAGTTGAGACTCTGAGGAAACCAGAAACACAAGATCATTTTTGCAGTGCAAGAGAAGTTTTTCTTTTGGTTTGTTACCTACAGGGGTAAGAGAATTAAAAAAAATTCATACAACACCGTACGATCCGTACATCGTATGACCAAATCCGCTGCAATAAAGAATTTAGCTGCACGATTTGACTGTCTACAGTGGATTGTGGTCGGATCGTGAGATTCGACAGCTGGGAAACAACAACATAACCGTTGGAGTGGAAGGTTACGTGGGTGTGACCTCTGGCTGGAGTGGCTCGTGTGTGCAGACGGGCATGACAACCGTGTAAGCCACCGACTAAGTGTGGACGTGGAGGCAATGAGCGCAACTGCGAGGAAGATCCGCGAAGGTCAAAGCTGGGCATGTGAAGGTCCACGTGGAGGGACGATTGCTGAAAGAGTGGCCAAAAGAGAGCCATAGTAAAACAATACAACTATCGACATATCGGGTAGGAGGAACCATCGGTATTGAGGTCGAAGATGCTGCGCACGTGGGCAAAGGAACCGCTTACAAAAGAAGAACGTGTCGATTGTGATTAGAGGCGTCCAGTAGCCAACGACCGATGGACAACAGATCCACGTGGGTGCTGAAGGTGGTGGAGCCACCAGAATTTTCAGACATCTGCACATGGAGTTGACAACAAGAAACAACTAACAACGTGTTAGTCACTGAGATTTGGTGGAGGGCCGTACGCTGCAGGATTTGGAGTTGTGGTGTTGTGTGAGGGTGGCACAGGCTCATGGGTGCAACAATGTAGGAGCAGTTAACAGCTCCAACAAGCAACCAAAGTCACCAACAAGGTCAGTAGATAATCGGGGAACCCACAAAGGTTCGAGAAGTGGGCAAGAAGCTTGGGCAGCGGGGAACAGGTACGGGAAGCCAATTTTTTTGAATTTTCAGCAAGTTGCCAAGATGACAGTGTTGAGATTGCGGTTCGAAGATTGGTTGGATGGGGTGTCCAACTACAGTCTGTGGAAGGAGCGGGATTATGTTGGTGTTGATGGAGAACGAGATCTGGGAATTTGCTAATGCTCAGATCACTCCTCCAACAGATGCGGTCGAACTGGTCATCCATAATCAGAAGGATGTGAAACGCATCATTCTAAATGGAGTGAAGGATCATTTGATCCCTCATTCATCAGGAAAGAACTCAACCAGGTACATGTGGGAGGCTTTGAAAAGCTTGTTTCAGAGCAAGAACGAGAATCACAAGATGGTGTTGAAAGAGAAGCTCAGGGACATGAAGATGACAGGATCAGATACAGTGACAAGTTATCTTACATGGATCCAACAGGTTCGAGATGAACTGGTTGCAGTTGGGGAGACAGTGGCTGATTTAGAGTTGGTGCGAGCGACACCCAAAGGATTCGGGAAGGAGTGGACACCGTTCAACAAAAATCATGGCAGGAGAGACCCTCCTTGATTGGTCAAGGTTGTGGGATGACTTTATTCAGGAGGATCTTCGGGATGAAGAACTGAATGCAGGCAGGTCCAAGGTTGATGATGGAACATTGCTCTTGCCAGCTTGGTAAAGGGTAAGATCAAGAAGTTTGTTAGTGGAGAGTCTACCTCTCAAGACGACAAGAAGGACATGAGCAAGGTCAAGTGCTATGCATGTCGCAAGTTTGGGCACTATGCATGTTAATGTCCAAACATGAAGAAGGGCGGAAACGAGACGCAACCGGATGTAGCTACGTTGGAAAAGGCTCAAATGGATGAGTTTGCCAAGAAGTTTCAGCAGTCAGAGCTCTTACTTGTTTACCATACTACCTTGGGCACCACATTAGCTGATGCATTGTTGATAGATAGTGGATCCACATGTCATATGACAGGAGCACGAGAGGTGTTCGAGAGCTTCATCGAGTATGACTCAGATTTGTATGTGGAACTTGGTATGGGGACCAAGCATTTTGGATGGAGTTAGGAGGCATATTGAGAGTGAGAAATGTGCTATGGGTGCCAGAACTCAGGAGGAGTGTGCTCTCAGTCTCAGTGATTAAGAAGAAGGGCCATGAGGTCTTATTTCGAGATGGATTGGTGTTGACCATGCCCGGAGGATCTAGCTTAGACAAAGTAGTTGTCTTTGGAGTTAGAAAGAGCAACTTGTATAGACTAAAGGGACAAGCTATGTGAGCTATGGCAAGCAGCAATAGAGTGACAAAGGACAAGGAGCAGGTAGCTCCAAAGGTTGAGCAGTGCAAAGGGAGTCAACCTTTAGGTTCCTGTGGGAAGGATTGGCCTTCCAAGTATGTTCAGAGGAAGTCATGTTACGAGATGACCTTGCAGGATGCTTAAAAGCAGGAGGCTTCTAGGAGCAAAGGAAACAAGTCTTCGCAACCAGGTCCTAGCGAGATGGCAGGGTTAACTTTCGTGTCAAAGGGAGAAACCAATCAGGTGGATTGGAGTGCTGGCACGGTAGCAGATCTAATAGCAAAGATTGAGCCACCTGCAGGTGGTAGAAGTAAATTCCTCGCTAAGAGTGAGTGTTGATGTATTAGCATCGGACAGGTACTTCCACATAGGCTTGATGTCTAGCATGTGGAAGTCGCCCTTGTAATCTCTCAAAAAAACTTTAGGAAGTTCACTTTATGAGTCATTAATTAAATTAAATGTCCTATTAATTAATTAAGTTAAATTCCTAAGTTTGGTGGCATTAGTAACTTAAGTGAGTTGATTAAGCCCTAGTTGTTAGATCTAAAGTGAACATGAGATCAGATCTCAATTGTTGATCACTTTAGGAGATCTAGGGTTTTGGATTTAGGGTTAACTCAATGTAATAAAAGGTAGCCTAGGTTAGAGGATGAGACACACAAGAGAGTGAGGAGATCTCATTGAGTGGGTGAAGAGAGTTCATCCAAGTGTGAGTGGGCGGGGTTGAGGAAAGGTGCAAAGGGGCAGCGAGGAAGATAGCAGCTAGGCTATCGTTGCATTGTAATCCTTTGAAGGGCCATTATCCCAAGAAGGGAGCCCAAGAGTACTCAAAGAAGATCTGGGTTTCCCGCAAGGGTTTTTAGGGGTGTTTACCCAAATATCTTGTGCAATGTGTGATTGGTTTTTGTTCTAATGCTTCTGCTAATGTTTCGTTGATAACCTAGCTGTGCTAATAATTAATAAAACAAGTTTATTTGGATTATTAGTCGTGTGCTAGGTTTACAGGAAAAATCAATAGGTGTTGCATGGTTTTGTGGATTCTAACTTGGTTGGAGATGTAGGTGGCATGAAGAGTACTTTAGGACTCTGTTTCAGTTTGGGTTCATGTATGATATCTTGGTTCAATAGGGAGCATGTAATGTTGGCACTTAGTTCGATATATAGGCGAAATACATGGCAACAAACTTTGCTAGTTGTGAATCTATTTGGCTTTGCAAGTTGATTGTAGAGTTGTCTGATTAGAGGTTGGAGCCTTTTGTGGTATACTATGACAATCACAGTGGTATCAGACTCTAAAAATCCAGTGTTTCACAATCACTCAAGCACATAAACATGTGATACCATTTCATTAGGAATTGAGTTCAAAAGGGTGCAATGATCTTAGAGTATGTTCCTTCATATTTGTAGGTTGTTGACATTTTGACCAAGTCCTTGGGAAGGGCGAAGTTTGAGAAGCTTGGGGAGACACTGGGTTTGGTGGAGAACACTTTCATCACAAAGAGGTAGTGTTAGAGTTTTTACCTTTTGTTCAACTAGTGATTCTCATAGTGATGGCGCCTTCAACCTTTCCTTATAGCAGTGTTGAATAGGTTAAATGAGGGTTCAAGAGATAGTGAATGTAGAGTTGTCTGATTAGAGGTTGGAGCCTTTTGTGGTATATTGTGACAATCACAGTGGTATCGAACTCTAAAAATCCAGTGTTTCACAATCACTCAAGCACATAGACATGTGATACCATTTCGTTAGGAATTGAGTTCAGAAGGGTGCAATGATCTTATAGTATGTTTCTTCATATTTGTAGGTTGCTGACATTTTGACTAAGTCCTTGGGAAAGGCAAAGTTTGAGAAGCTTGGGGAGACACTGGGTTTGGTGGAGAACACTTTCATCACAAAGAGGTAGTGTTAGAGTTTTTACCTGTTGTTCAACTAGTGATTCTCATAGTGATGGCGCCTTCAACCTTTCCTTATAGCAGTGTTGAATAGGTTGAATGAGGGTTCAGGAGATAGTGATATAGATTGCTGTTTGGTGGGCGCATACATGTGCCAACACGTTCTGTTAATTATAGTTTAGATGTTTCAGATTGAGCAATTCCAGTTTTAGATAGAGATTTTCTATTACCAGAGCTTTGCTTTTGTTAGTCTTAACATGCATGATCTATTGTTAGTATGGGGGCACAAAACCCTAGTTCCTTAGAGTGCTGATGCATGAGAAGTTTCTAGTTTAGGTAGAGGTCATAGATCTCAAGAAAGGGAAGCATGCTTGCACGCTCCAGTTCATCTTCTAGGTGAGCCGCACTTAGTTGGCACTCTTGTCCATGCAACTAAGGTGCACTAGGTGATTAGATTAGGGCTAGGGTTTAACTCAGTCAAACCAGGTATGCTTTGCATGTGTCCAAATTCTTTGTACTTTTCCTCTTCTACCTATTCTTGCAAGGTGCACCACTGTGTTGGTTAAGAAGTTTTTGATTTGAGCTATACAATAGATTTCTTCTTTCAGTATTCAATAGAAGATAGATGTGATTGAGAGTTAAGATCTTTGTATTTGCTGTTTGGAAATTTTCAGCAGAATGTGTTTGTACCTTAGCATACTTAGCTCTGCTATTTTGATTGAAGCTTTCAAGTTTTCAGCTACTTTGTGTTTAGGTTATTCTTTCTAAATGCAAAATCTGCTTAGCATGGTTTGAAAATTAACATTTTAGGTGTATGTGGGAAACTCATCATTTCCTTTTCCTTGTCAAAGACAATTATTATACGACTTACTAACTAAAACTCACTTCAACCCACTTTACCAACTACAATAAATGGAGGCTTTTACACAGTCTAGGGTTGCAAAGTACATCATCAAACTTTCACACTAATTATTTATGAATTTCCTATGTAGTCTTTGTAATTTTACATTGATATTTAAAAATGAAATCTTTTTTTTTGATCTGTTATGGATCAATCATCCTCCTTTCAATAGGAAATATTGAACATATAGAAATTGAAGGAGGAGAGTATTAAGGTGGAACGAAATTCCGGTGTAGTAATATAGCTTGTGTTATTATGGACATACATAGATGACAACCACAAGATCAGATACTCATTGCAAGTGAAATACATCTTTCCAGTGTTGCATGTATTGCGATAATATCAGAATTATAGTGATATCATCGCCAAAACCCAACTCACGATAATATTGCCTGTATTTATTACGATAAACTCAAATCGCGATATTATTGTGATAATTTGGAAATTATCACCCCACTGCATAATCAAACTTTTGGTCTTTTAACCCTCATTTTGCAAAAGTGAGTTAGGGGATTGAACCAGTGTTTTCAAATCTGGACCACAATTAATGGTAATGTTAAGTTGTCATTTCCTTTATCTTTCCTTTTTATCCTAACCATTAATTGTTTCAGGATGTTTGAGAGTGGTTCCAACCTCATTGGACTTCATAGGGAGAAAGTAGAATTTCATATCCCATTCAAAATTCAGCAGACTTACTTTTCGGGATTTCAGGATTGGTAGGATTGCGACATTTTTGTTGGATTCTATCATGCATGAGGGTATGGGATTGCCATTTAATCAAGACAACCAAGTCCGTTATGTACCTTGATGTTGGTGGTATTGATCGTTGAACTCTTTTGTGATGGCCTTAGCAAAAATGTATCCTTCACTCAAACCACAATCATTGATTAAGCATGTTAAACTTTTTCTACCATATTATAAGGCTTGGATTAGGCAGTTTCATCAAAATAGGCTGGTGTTGATTGATGTCCTTAGAGGATCGAGGTAGAGGCAAAGGTTAGACAAGAGGCAAAGGGTGATACTAATGATGAGAATCCTAATATAAGTGATGGTGGAACATTGCTCATCATTTAAATATTCTTACTCATTTATTCATAATGCTTTCTTTCAAAATTTCAATAATTTTTTCGAATCATGGTTTGAAATATTTAAAATATAATTTTTTCATTAAAATATAAATATTTTATGTACTTTTTAGTAATCCGACCCATTGAAATCAGATCGGTCCAAGTTAATCTGAGTCCGAGTATCTAGATGCCTCATGATGATCCTCTGACGAGATACATTTTTTTTTGTTTTGATGTTATTTTGTATTATCCTGTCAGGAATTATGACTTAGGACAGATATTATATTTCAGTATCGATGTTTGATGGACCACTTGACATCTTATACATCTTATATTGCAGTTTATTTTCATATTTATGTGACAATGTGTTTGTTCGATGTTTTTTTTTTGACAGTAACGTGTAGAGGGATTTGTATTAAAGATGGCAAAGCCACAAATTTGTTACAAAGGCATGGCTGCACAGAGCTATTGCCAGCAAAGGAGGAATACAATACTTAAAACCAGTGGAAATGCTTCCCAAGTCTGTGGAGGAACTGATACTAATTTATTTAGTGACCTAGCTTCTATACAAAATGCTAGGATGCTTATAGTGCTTCAGACTGGTGCGAATCGGCGCTGTGGACATTACTTCTCAGAGCTGTCTCCCCATTCAAGATTGAGCTTGGACAACTTGTCCTCCAGGTCTCCAATTCGGTCCTCGAACTTCTCTTGTGGACTTTTCAATTCCTGGTGCAGCTTGTCGAGTTCTTCAGTGAACCCGATCTTGACAAAGGATAAGTCTTGTTCTAACTGCTCCATCCTCCTCCCAGCTTCAGAATCAAGGTTTTCTAAGAAGTCCAGTTGGAACTGGAGCATATTCTTGAGCTTTTCCAGTTTTTCATCCAGCTGCTTGAGACGCTCTTCTACAGGAATGGGGCGGCTGGAACTTGCGGCCATGTCTGGTTCCTCTGAATTCGAATCCTTGAGCTGGCTTCGTCTGCTCTGGGCATGGCTGCGAGTGATCTGCGAAAATGGAACGGGCGGGTCGAGGTTTATGCTTGGGGAGACGCCCGCCATCATTTCCCCTGCAGTGCTGGTCCCGAGAGGCATGGGCGCGGGAGTGTGCCTCTGCGATTTCAGGTGGGAAGACTGCCTGGGCGCGTGCGAGCGGATTTCCTCTATCCAGCGAACCATCATGAGTCTTGACGCGGGATCTGTTATGCTCGTCCTTGCAAACGGATTTGAATCACCTTTGGGCAGTGGGGAAATCATGGAAGATCCACTTGGGACTGTTGTTCATTGACCAGGGACTGTCCTGCCTCCAGCTCGACTCCCTTATTGGCTTCAATGTCTGCTTTGTGATTGAGCTCCCTTAGAACGTGGTAGATTTGAAAAGAGTCCAATCCCCTTAAGAGCAAACGAATTTTGGCTAATAGATTGTTTAGCTTTGCGTTTTGGGTTGCTCTGGTGAGGACTAAGGCTTGAATAAGCATTCGGGAGTCCCCTATGATGATTAAATCCCGAATGCCTGTTCTTTGAACATGGCAAAGACCCTGCCAGAGCGCCAATGCCTCGGCGTGGTTATTGGAGGTTGTTCCCAGACCAACTGCGTAGCGCAACAAAATTCCGGCATTTGGATTTTCAATGAGGCCTCCTCCACCTGCTTGACCGGGATTGCCCTTGGAGGCCCCGTCAAAAGAGAGAATGTGGCATTTTCTATCTCTTTTCCATTTGTCGAAGTCTTCTTTTCCGTGTCTGAGCTCCCAAAAAGCCTGGGAGAGAGAAGGGGAGTTGATCCCATTGGGGTTTGGGAGATGGAATTGAGCACACCATTGTTCTTCTTTATCGTCCATCTTCCTGCTGTTCGGAGGGAAGGTGTGATTGCTAGCCCAGTCTTTAAAGAGAGATCTGATTCTGGCAGCCACTTGAGGGGGGTTCCTCTCTTTTTCTCGGAAGATTCTGCTATTCCTCTCTAGCCATAGACCCCACAGGATGAATCTGGGCATAGTTTGCCAGAGAATTGAGACCAAGCTTTGCTTTTGGGTTGGGAGCAGGGAGAGGGTAGGCCAATCCATCAGGAGGGAGTGGAGGTCCAAGGGAAGGGTGAAGTGCGAACCTGCTACCAGAGTCCAGACTTCTTTTGAGAAGGAACAAAAGAGCAGAAGGTGGGAGGAGGATTCTTCAGCTTGGTGGCATAGAGGGCATCGGAAGGGCCCAACCCATCCTTTTCTTTTTAGGTTTTCGCCGGTCAGGATACTATCGTGGCCAAGCGTCCAAAGAAACAAGTCAATTTTGGGAATGGTTTTGAATTTCCAGATAGCTTTCCAAATAGCTGGGTTAGGGGGGACGTGGGGGAGGTTTAGCAAGGTGGAGTACCCCAGTGCAGTTGAGTAAGGCTTTGCCTCTTTTCCCCAACCCCTTTTGTCTCTCGCTCTTTTCCTGAGGGGGGCTTTCCCTAGTAGGCTTATCTTTAGGAAGGCCCATTCTTGTTCCAGTTCCAAAGGCAAATTACTCACTGCCCAACCTTGCCACTGTTTATGTCTTGCTGTCCCCCAAACCGAGATATCAAAGAGTGTTCTCAGGTTTTGTTCATCCATCCAAGTTTGCAAGCGCTGAAGATTCTGGTTTAGCTTCAACGGGGGGTCTCCAAGGATGGAGTCATCCCAAATTTTGATTTGTTTCCCATTTCCCGGCACCCAAGTCAGTTGGGAGATGAATTGTTCGTTGACCTTCCTGCAAAGGGTGAAGATTGGGGACCCCGTTTGAACATTCGGAAGGCGTTCCACACAACGTCTCCTTGGGCCGCTGAAATATTTTTTCCACAAAGCTTCCTTGCACCATGCCGTTTTGCCACTGATTATTCTCCAAAGCAGTTTTGCACCAAGAGCAAGATTCTGAGTTTTTGTATTTTTGAGACTAAGTCCTCCTTCCAAGAGAGGCTTCTAAACTTTGTCCCAGCTTATGAGATGGGCTCTTTTATTAGTCTGTTTGCCTCCTTCCCATAAGAACTTCCTTTGTAACACTTCCAATTTGGTGACAATGGATCCCGGGGCTAAGAGAAGAGAGTTCCGGTAGATGGGAACACTTGCCAAAACAGATTTCAGGAGCACGATTCTGCCTGCTAAGTTTAGCCAATTAGCGCCCCAAGAGGAGATTCTGTTCCTGAGTTTCTCCAAGAGTTGATTCCAGTGAGTGGCTTTTGGATTAGTCTTAGAGATGGGGACGCCCAAGTAGGTGAACGAGTCCCAACTTGTGTGACCTTCCATGCCCAGAATTCTGGATATGCTTCGCATCTCAAGGGGGGTGATGTTCCAGCTGTATATTTTGCTTTTGTCGAGGCTGATCTCACTCCCAGAAACTGAAGTATAGGCGTCAAGCTCGTCTTTGAACTTCTTTGCTACTAGGCTGCTTGCCCCCCCTAGGAGCAATGTGTCATCGGCGAATTGGGCGTGGTTAATTTCTTTCACGCCTTGAGCTATTTGGAGACCTTTGAG
>ML860454.1:12445-24793 GCA_009831015.1 Picea engelmannii
TTGCTAGGTTTTCTTCCCCTAGAGGGTTTCCCAGGATAAATGCTGTGTCTATTGTGGATGTGTATTTCTCAGTGATCTTGTTCATATTATGCTCTTATCTTATGAAATGCAAAGAACTATAATATCAGCATAAAACATTAACAGGGACGGTGTTGAAGAGTTGGTAGCCCTCTGCTGTGGTGTAAGCCCGGGCGTTCCTTCCCCATCCTCTTTCATCTTTGCCTTTCTTTTTTAGGGGGGCCTTCCCTTGAAGACACCTCTTAAGGTCACACCAGTGACGCTCTAGAGCAGCTGGCCTGTTTGGCACTTCCCACCCTTGCCAGGATTGAAGCCTATCTTCCCCCCAGACTGAAATGTCGGAGAGCGTTACGATATTTTGACTGTCCATCCAGTCTTTGAGGCAAAGTAGGTCCTGTCGATGCTCTAGAGGTGGGTCTCCCATTATTGAGTCTGTCCAGATTCTTATTTTCTTACCATTTTTTGGCACCCAAGTTAGATGAGGGCTGAAGTGAGGAAGCGCCTTTTTGCATAGCGCAAAGATAGGGGAGCTTTTCAATTCCTTGCAGGGGAATTCTAAGCTTCTGTCTCGTGGCCCCCGAAAGTATTTCCTCCAAAGTGCGAGTTTACTCCAAGAGGGTTTGCCAGTGATCATCTTCCAGAGTAGCTTTGCCCCCAAGGCCAGATTTTGAATTCTTGTTTTTTTAAAATTGAGACCCCCTTCCAGGAAGGGCTTTGAGGTTTTTTCCCAACTAATCAAGTGCAATTTCTTTCTTACTTGCCTGCCTCCTTCCCACAAGAAGCGTCTTTGGAAAGCTTCGATTTTTTGGATGACTGTGGCAGGGGCTAACAGTAGCGAACTCTGATAGATAGGGATACTAGACACCATAGCCTTTATCAGGACTGCCTTCCCTGCTAAGTTTAACCAATTCGCCCCCCAAGAGGTGAATTTATTCTTGAGTTTTTCTACAAGGTGGTTCCAGTGAGAGGCTCTAGGGGCAGACTTAAAAATAGGGACTCCCAGGTATTTAAAGGCCTCCCAATTTGTGTGCCCCTCCATCCCTAGGACTCTTGTTATTCTCAGCATTTCATTTGGTGTGATATTCCAGCCATAGATGTTACTCTTGGTCTGACTTATTTCACTGCCGAAGGCTGCTGCATAGGCGTCCAGTTCTTCCTTAAACTTTTTTGCTATTATCGGACTTGCTCCTCCCAACATCAGCGTATCATCCGCGAATTGTGCATGGTTGATGTCTTTCACCCCTTGCACTATTCTTAATCCATGGAGATCTTTGTGAATTTGGGAGTTTCCCAGTTGGTAGTTGAGGACTGATGCTTGAATTGCATAGAGCAGGGGCAAAAGGGGGCACCCTTGCCTTAAGCCTCTGGAGGCTTTGAAGAAGTCTGTTACTTTCCCATTCACCAGCGGGGCTATCCATGGTGATCTGATGCAGGATTTTATCCAACTTATAAATTTCGAGTCAAACCCAAACTTCCTCATGACTTCAAATAAAAATTCATATCTGACTCTATCAAATGCATTAGCGAGGTCCAGTTTAATCACCATACCTTTTTCTTTCCTTCGGACACTGGAGTGAATCGCCTCTTGAACCAGGATGATGTTATCGGCAATATGCCTCCCTTTGACAAAGCTGCCTTGGTTTTCAGGAACGATGAGGGGGAGGAGTGCCTTGAGGCGATTGGCTATTACTTTGGCGAGAATTTTATAGCTTGTGTTGCATAGGGAGATTGGTCTGAAGCGGTTGAAGGAAATCGCTCCTTTTTCTTTCGGGATGAGTGCCAGGAAGGATGAGTTGGTGCTTACACCTAGCTTGTTGTTCTGCTGCGACTTCTGAATCATTTTGGTTAGATCCTTTTTGATTATATTCCAGCACTGCTGATAGAATCTGGCAGTGAACCCGTCCGGTCCCGGGGCCTTATCTGGGTTCATCTGATCAAGGGCGTCCTTTATCTCTTGTTGCGTTACCTCCCTTGTCAGCTTGTTGTTGGTGTCCTCATTTATTAACCTTGGGATAAACGTGAGAGGGTACCTCTGTTGGTCCATTTCCATGCCTTTTGGTTCTGTATAGAGCTTCTTAAAAGCTTCATAGGCTGCTTGTTTAATGCCTTCTGGATCTTCAATTGTTTTGTTCTGGACTTGGACTTCTATCACTGCCTTGTATTGTTTCCTTGCTTTCGCTTGTTTGTGAAAGTAGGCTGTGTTACGGTCTCCCTCTTTCAGCCATAAGCTCCTTGATTTCTTCCTCCAGTAGTTTTCCTCCACTCTACAGGCTTTGTGCCATTGCCTTTGAAGGATGTCCTCCTGTTGCAGGATTGTAGGAGTGATCTCCTGTTGTTCCATCTCCAGCTGATGGGCCTCGAGCTGGGCTTGGGCTTCTAGGCGCACTGCTATTGGGCTTGGTTGGTTCTTTGCCCAAAGCTTTAGAGCTCTTTTTAGTCTTCTAATTTTTTCCTCCCACACATAAAAGGCTGAGCCTTGAACAACGGTGGCCCAAATTTTTGTAACTAGATCCATGAAGTCTTTGTCATTTATCCATATTGGGCTGAATCTGAAGGGGATGGGCCCTCTGACTTGGTCTTTTTTAATCTCTAGTCATATCGGCTTATGATCAGATACACTATGGGGCAGAATTTTTGCTTTTGCTTCGAGTCCTAGCAGCAGGAGGGAGCTTTGTACTAGGAATCTGTCTAGTCTGGCTGCTATGTGCCCAGGACCGATCCTCTTATTGGTCCACGTGTAACGTCCTTTGGCTGGTTTAATGTCGAGGAGATCCCAGGCTGAGGCTAATTCCTCTACCCATTCTCTAGCCGAGTCTCTTACTATGGAACCTCCTCTCTTTTCTTCCTGGGCTAAAGTTATGTTTAGATCCCCACCAAGGATGATATTGGTGAGATTATTTTGCTGGAGGTAGTCCTGTAAGGACTCCCAACAATTTTTTTTTTCCCCCAAATGCTGTGGAACATAAATATTAAAGACACTTACCTGGCAACCCGAGTCTTTATGGAGGAATTTGGTGTGAATCCAATGCATGCATGTGTCAGAGCTGAGCATGTCTATTTTGGAGGCATTCCACAGTGTGCAGAGTCCTCCTGAGGTGCCTCTGGCATTTCCAGCAACTCCGAGGCTTCCTTTCCAAACATTCAACAAGGTTTTGAGCACGTCTTGCTGGCTCATTTTAGTCTCTTGGAGCAGTAGGATACTTGCTTTTGAAGTTTTGATTATATCCTTGAGCGCTTCTTCCTTCCTTTTGCTGCCCATTCCTCTACAGTTCCAGGAGTTTATGATCATTATAAACCTTGAGGGGAGGGATGGCCTCCTTGGGAGGCTTTGGCTTGCTTCCGTGTGTGATGAATGTTGATCAGCTACTTGATGGTGGGTTGCGACCCGTTGAGGACATCTTTGTAGGTTTCCTGGTCCCTCTCAGCTTTTCTTGATTTCCTGCCTCTTCCCGTTTTCTTTGGGGTGACCCAAACTTCGTTTGCCTCATCTGAGTCACTGCTTATGGAGATCTCCCCTTCCTCTATGTTTTGACTGCCTTCCTGCCTTTGGGGGGAGTTATTTTGCGCCCCTTCTTCTTCTGCTGGCTGGTTTCCCTTGTCTTTGGGATTCTGGTCTTCCTTTTCTCCCTCTTGGACTTCTTTACTTGGAGCTGGTTCCCCTTCCTCCACTTCTTTAGCTAGGATACTGAAGTTGTTCTTCGTTTCTTTGGTCCCTGAAGATTTGGCGTTCGGTGGGACTGTCTGATCATTTCTTTGGCCCCTCGCTTTGGATCTCCCCTTCCGGGCCTGTTGCCAGCCTTCTCTGTGGGGGGGTTCTTTGGGCAGTTCCTTTGGAAGTGACCATATTCGTGGCAACCTCTGCACTTGAACGGGAGCTGTTCGTAATCCAGCTTTTGGTAGTGGTGCCAGTCACCGACTTTAAGTTTTATTGCCTCGGGTAGACCTACCTCCAAATCAACCTCCACACAGATCCGCGCACAGGAATACTGGTCTCTTGGTTCTGCTCGGTCAATGTAGCGACCAAGGCCATTCCCTATTGCCTGAAGCGAGGTGGGGTTCCAGCAGTGAATCGACAGATTAGGGAGTCTTACCCAGACAGGAACATCCTTAGGGACTTCTGAAGCAGGGTCAAAACTTAGGGTCCATCTGTTTAAGTAGATTCCTTGGGTGCCCATGAAGTACGGGCCATTTCTGAAAATCAAATCTCTATCCTCCTAAGAGATAAATTCGAAAATGAAGTATCCTCGCCCGACCACATAACATGTAATACTATTTGTGATCAGCGACCTCCAGTTTCGCTGTATCCAGTTGTCTGTGGATCTGGTTGAGGGCCAAAGTCCCATGAACTGGCCAACAAGTCCGCGTTCAGAGAGGGATAGGGCTACTTTCATTGGGAGTTCAGGCGGCAGGTCGATCTCTGGTATGGTATCCAATTTCTTGACAAAGCTCGGGGTTATCGAGGGGGTCGACTTCTTGCTGCAGGCTGCTACCAGTGGCCGAAAGGAGGTGGAAGGGGAAGGAGGGGGCGGCGGCTCCCCTCCTTGAGCTACCATGGCGGCGCATAAAGGAACCCTAGGCGTTACCAAGGCGCGAGGTCAGGGGCGCGCGAGGGTGTTTCCTTCTGGAGGAATTATTGTTATCCTCCCTATCCAAGTTCAATTCCTGCAAGTGACTTGTTGAACTCTTAATGAGTATATTGTTGTAATAGCCATGGGCCCTGTTGTTGATCGTGTGTCTTGAAGATTATAGGGTTTACCTTGGGTACCATCTTTGAATGAGGGGAAGTATTGGAGGGTTTTCCCTAGGCATTGTAACCTGGAAAAAAAAAATCTTTATTGACAAATTGCTTTTTAACTTTTGAAATTAAGATTTCCTCTCATTTTAATTATTAGACATTGGCAAACCAAGTTTTGTTGACTTTTTAAACTTTACTTTTTACAATCATTGTAAACAAATTCTCTTTTTGAACTTTCAATATTCCATTTTGTTTGTAGGGACATAACTTTTAGAATGAATGGAGCAACTCTACACTAAACACAACCAGGGTTCGTAGCCATAGCACAATCACCTCCATGGCCCCTTGATCCTATTTGTTTGGAGAAGGGAAACAACTTGGTGTCCTTAAGAAACATTGAATACACAAGAGATCCACACAATAGAAGACGTGATTGAGAAAACAAATTAATATGTTGCTACAGGGGTCCAAGTGAGGATTTTGTATTTGAATAAAGATTGCAATGCATAATTTGTGAAGCATATCCTTGACCATGGTACTTGTGTCAAGCTCAAGCCCACTGGTTGAGTTTGCCCTCATAAATGTGGTAAATTTTTCAACATAATTCCCTAGGTTAGTGTACAATATGTTTAAAGTATTAGAGTAAAAATTCCCAACTCAATCTTCACTGTGTTGGCTTGAAGTGCAAAGCTCCTATGTTGAATCATTTTCCAATTGGGAAGTTTATGGGAGCGTGGTTATCAATTAAATCACTAGGATCTTGGATCTAGAGTTAATGAGTTCACCAAATGCAAGGAGACATCTTGATCTACTTTTATGGCAAGGGATTTTATGGTTTTCACTTTCAATTAAAAGATGATTGGGATT
The DNA here is from genome assembly GCA_009831015.1 of Picea engelmannii. NCBI lineage: Eukaryota > Viridiplantae > Streptophyta > Pinopsida > Pinales > Pinaceae > Picea > Picea engelmannii. The sequence goes on from ML860454.1 coordinate 18,066, forward strand.
TAATATTCCATGGCAGCCCATGGTTTATGGGAACCACTAGGCTTACCTCGAATATGTGGTCTCTGGCCTAGAAGAAGAGACCCTTCTTGTCGTTCAAGTTTAGGTGAGGTTGCCTCATCTCCCCCTTAACCTTTGGGATGTAGAGACATTGGAGGAAATTGTAAACAAGATCGAGAGATTCATGATTAAATTAGAGCCATATTCAAGGTTGTTTTCATGTGCTTGCATTTGTGTATAAGTCAATCTTGAAGGAGGTATGTTGGACACAAACGAGATTCACCTCAACCACTAGTCCTTCATGTAACAATTTGATTATGAGAAACACCCATACAATTGTAATCTTGATGTTAAATATGGTCAATGTGATAGAGTTTGTCCAAAGTGTACTCCTACATCACTAGTAGTAGAGGAAGGGTTTCAAAGAGTTTCACGTTCCTTGAACAAAAGGGAATGATAAGCCCATCCCTAACTTGGAAATGATGCAAAGTCATACACAAATAATAATAGATTTGCAACCCTAAAAAAATTACAATAAAAAAGATCTCAACCCCTCAAAAGTAGGTCACTTTTCCTTACCATCCATGGTCACCAACAAGGAAATTTTAGCTTCCATTTCATCTTACATAGAGTAGTCATAGAAGAAAACATAATCAATACTAAAGACCACATGAACCCCTTAGGTGCTCACAAATAAAAGGTCAGATTCAAAACCGAGGAAAGAGGTGAATTTTGTATTGTTGTAGTTGGAAAGGAAGCACAGATCCCACAAAGTATTAAGGAGAAACAACATCTTCAACCAAGGGACTCCTTGAAGTTCAACAACTCACAGTCCACTGTGACGCAATCATGCCTAGCAAAACAGTGTAGAAAAGTAAGACAAACCATCCTTATAGGAGGTTGTGAACTAAGCTTAAATAAGGTCAGACTATTCATTCGGGGAGTAGAGACAAAGTTAAGAAAAAAGCTAACATTAAAGGAGTACACTAAGTATTTAATAAAAAATTGTTGGAATTTAGAATCATTAGCCTAAACTGACACCCCAATGATAAAATAACAAAAATCTCAAAATAATAAGGAAGAAGAAGCTACAAGAACCAATCCTCTAGGAGTCCATGCTTCCCAATTGAATTGTTGGAAATAAATCCATCCAAAGTCTTATTATGTTTTGCCTCTATTATTATAATATATTCATGTCATTAAGGAAAATAACTCTTAAAAAAGCAAAAACATTGCCATGTTAATTTGTACTCTTTCGAACCTTTTGAAAATATCGTGTGATATTCAATTCCAACTTTCCAATTTTGTATATCTTTGTTTAACTACTACAAGGTCTTTCAATTTTAATATAAATAATTATTTTTATCAAATATATATATATATATATATTTTATTTATTTATTTATTAAAAATTCATCAAAATAATAATATATATATATATATATTTTACTAAATAAGAATGTATTTTACCTCTTTTAAATAATACTTTATTTTTATTTATTAAAATGTTTACTAGGACTTATTAATTTAAGAAAACACACTTTATTATTATTTCAAAAATGTTACGACACTGCTAGGGTTTGGAGCAACCGTAAGCTAGGGTTTGGTAGTCACGACCATAACAAAGGACATCATGAGCACCAAAGGGGGGGTAGTGGAACCCCCTCATACAAATAGGTAGTGGTGGACAGAGGGAAAGGACCAAGAGACGTAGGATTCAAGGCAACAATGACAGGACCTACGGATCAGACCCAGAAAAAAGTCAGGAAAGAAACCAGGGCAAAAGCAAGAGCACGGGGGAATAAGCCAGAGAAACTCAGAGTGAGGTGCAAGACACAACGAAGCCAAACGGGGCAGAAGGGCGCAACCCGTGTAAACCTAAAACAACACTGATACCCAAGGTAATACTAGAGGATCCACAAACACAACTCTACAGGGACCAGATGAAGACGCATGCGCTAATATGCAAGTTTATGGGTTTGTGGCCCACAGAAAGAACACTGCACAACTGGGTTAAATATCACTGAAAACCAAGCGGAGAAGTGGAGCTCCACCTAGGTTCAAAATGTTTCTTTACAACAATATTCATAAACCTAGAAGACATGGANNNNGGGGGGGGGGGGCATACTTCCACGCCTTAGCAGGATTGTACATGCGGCCATGGAAGGAAAACTTCTCACCAAAAAAAGAGACATTCAAAAAGGTATCGGTCTAGCTGATATTTTATTCCTTACCGCTAGATTACTGGCTACCCTCTACTTTTGAAGCAATAGGAAACAAACTGGGAAAATATGTGAAGACTTCATAAGCTACCCTAAAAGGGCAATATACATCCTATGCAAGAATCTGCATAGAGATGGATGTGTTGGGAGCACTTCCATAAGCCATAAGTCTAGAATTCAGGGATGAGGAATGGATTCAAAACATAGATTATGAGCAAATCCCTTTCAGATGTAGAAGATGTCATGAGCATGAACACCTAATCAGAGAATGTCCTCTCAATAGACAACAGGAAGCAGAAAGCTCCAAACCACAACAAGATGAGGATGGATTCATAAAACTGAACCACAAAAGCAGAGCTAATAAAAAAGAGAGTAAAACCCCACCAGGAAGCAACTCGGAGACCATGAGTAGAAAAAAAGGATGGGACAAAACCAACAAAGGGGCAGAAGGAGGAAAGGAATCAACAAAAGCTCAAGAAGCCAGAGAACAAGCAACAAACGAGCCCACCAACCGGCCAAATAATACGAAGGAACGGGGGAGTGGCGCAAATCCTATGGATGAAGAAACTAGAGATGACAACACCCCCATGCAAGAGGCAGAGGGAGATGCGGATATGACCCAGAGCGAAGTAGGTACAAAAGACCCTGATCTCAGAGACCTTGTGGAAATGGAAGGGATATATCTCCCAAACATACTGGAGCAATGAAAAAGACAGGGAGTAGACAATGTACCAACATAACAACTAGACCACATCTAGTACCTGTTCCTCCTAAGGGAGGAAGCCAAATCTAGAGGACTAAAGCGCACACACAAGGAGATAGGACACCTAGGAATAAAATCCGGTGAGGGACAACCACAACTGTCACCCAAGTAGACGAGGAGGAAAAAAGCCAGGAAATCAAACATCATAGCGCTAGAGGAGCTTGGAGCGTTACTGATAAACTCAGGTAAGATCAAGAAACTCTTCCCCAACTCCCTCCCACATGTTTAAATGAAGGTTATAACTTGGAATATAAGAGGCCTAAACAACCCGCGCAAACAAAGAATCCTCAAAAATAGACTTAGGAAGGAACAACTGAATCTCTATTTCATTCAAGAGACAAAATGCACTACAAACATAATGGAAACAATCAACAAACAATAATGGAGAAAGTACAAGATGGTGGTTGTTGGAGGCCACCAAATGGCAGGAGGCATTCTCACCTTGTGAAACCCACAAGTGCTGAGCCTAATAGCAACCGAAGCGACCAGGCACACACTCACGGTTAGCATGCAAATCATTGGAAACACGGAGGTGATTCTATGCACTAATGTGTATGGACCCCAGGTGTCAGAGGAAAATAGAAGAATGATACGAGACCTAGAAGACCTTAAAACCCGATCCAGTAACCTCCAATGGACCCTGGCAGGGGACTTCAACATCATCACGTCACTTGTGGAGAAAAAGGGAGGTACAAGAAGATTGGATAGGGATGCAGAAGAGTTCTCAATGTTCATAGACACAACGGAGATGGTATACATCATAACTAATAATGGTCAGTTCACTTGGAACAATAAACGAATGAACCAATATTAGGTAGCGACAAGACTAGATAGATTCCTAGTTTCAGAGTTAATCATTATGCAGGGGCTAACCTTAGAATGCAACATCCTTCCCCGGGGAGGGTCTAATCACTGACCAGTCCAACTGGAAGTAGGTTTCCAAACCACACCGAAGAATAGACCCTTCAGATTTGAGAAATTTTGGATTGAGCACCCCACTTTCAAGGAAAAAATCAAACAGTGGTGGCGGGAGGAGAAACAAGAGAAAGGGACAAGGATGTTCAAACTCTATAAGAAACGAAATTACATCAAATATAAGCTCAAGGAGTGGAACAAGGAAATATTTTGAAACACAAACCAAGAGAAAAACAACATTAAAGACAAAATGAGAAAACTCCAGGAAATCTGCATAGCTGAGGGGTATACAGAGGATCAGAAAAAGGAAGAGATCCAGATGACCCAGGAATGGGAAGCTAGAAGCTAGCAGGAAGAAATGCTTTGGCGACAAAAGTCCCGTATCAGATGGCTAAAGGAAGGAGAACGAAACACCAAGGCTTTATATAGAACAACCATTGCCAGAAGAGCCCACAACAAAATCCTGAAAATTAAGGATCAGGATGGGATTGAGCTGGAATCTCACAAGGAGATCGAAACTATTCTAGTAAATCACTTCCATGGGATAGCCTAGGAACCCAACAAAGATAGAACATAGGCCATCCAAAGAATAACCCATCACATCCCTCGTCTAGTCACCGAGGAACAAAATAACAACCTCAACAAACCCATTGCTGAGGAGGAAATTGATCAAGTGATCCAGGAAATGCCCAATGGGAAAGCCCTAGGTCCAGATGGCTTCACAGTGGATTTTTTCAAAGCATGTTGGGAAGAGGTCAAACATGATGTCTATAGGGTAGTGGAGGACTCTAGAAGATCAACCTCCATTCTAAAAGCGCTAAATGCTACAATGATTACTCTAATTCCCAAAGAAAATGAAGCTAGGACCCCTGATCGTTACAGACCTATAACGCTTTGCAATGTGGTTTACAAGATAATCTCCAAAGTCATAGCTAATATATTGAAACCCCTCCTACCCACACTGATCTCACAAGAACAGACATGCTTTGTGGAAGGAAGACAAATAATGGACAACATCATCCATGCCCACGAGCTAATCCACACCCTAAAAATTTAGAGGAGAGGGGGAATGATAATACAACTGGACCTAGCAAAAGCTTATGACAAAATCAGCTGGCACTATATGGTCAAGACTTTGGAAACCTTTGGTTTCAACCAACACTGGATCAACTGGATAGTCAGCCTAGTGTCCACGACAAGTTACTCGCTCCTAATAAATGGATCCCCAGCCAAACCTTTCTGGCCCACTAGAGGCATCATACAAGGTGACCCACTGTCCCCCTTCCTGTTCATTTTGATGATGGAAGGTCTCAATCGAAGCATAAAAAGTGCAACAACAACAGGAGAAATAACATGCATCAAACCTTTTGAAAAATGCCCTACTTACACACACCAACAATTCATGGATGACACCTTAGTCCATGGCATACCCACGGTAAAGGAAGCAAAATCCTACAAAACAATCCTAGAAGAGTTTGGCGAAGCCTCGGGTGTAGAGATCAACAACTCAAAATCTATGATCTTTTTCTTCAACACCAACCCCGCAATCCAAAGAAATATGGCCAATATTATGGGATTTGAACGCAAATCACTCCCAACCAAGTACTTGGGAATCCCCTTGACAGACAGAGTTTACAAAATGTCAACTTGGGAAGGAATAATCAACAAGTTACAGGAGTAGGTGAAAAACTGGACGTACAGATCCCTCAATCTAGCGGGATGACTTATTTTGACTAAGTTCGTTCTGCAAGCAATTCCAACCTTTATGATGTCCGTTTTCCCAACTCCCAAGGGGATATTACAAAAAATAAGAACCATCCAAAGGGACTTCCTGTGGCGAGGAGAGGAAACAAAGAAAAAATGGGCCCTGGTGGCATGGGAGAAGGTCTATAAACCAAAAAGAAAAGGATGCCTGGGGCTACAAGACCCACAAGTAACCAATGATGCCTACGGGGCGAAACTCTGGTGGCGATGGGTCAAAGAAACTACCACACCATGGGTAAACCTCTGGAAGGAAAGGTATGCTCTGGACATAAATGACCAGGACATAATCCACTTTAGGGGTGCCAGGGATGGATCAACCATCTAGAATCTATCTTGGTGCAACAAAGCCTGGATCTAGACACACAGTTTTTGGGAAATAAGGAATGGCAGAACAACCAGATTCTGGGAGGACGGCTGGCAACATGAACCTAGAATGGAAAATAAAGACAGAGAGGAACTCCAACAGGAGATGATCGCGCAAGGTAAAGCCAGAGTCTGCCATTACTGGAAATAAGAGACAAATCGCAATAAATGGAGAATTTGGGATACTCTCAGTCCACAACATAGAGACCGGCCCACAACAAGCGTAAAAGAGGTGGAGGAGGAATTTGGGAGAAGAAAAATTGCAATCTTGGAAGGAAATGACCAACTGGGATGGGGAAAAAAGATGGCGGGGAATTCAAATTAAAATAATCCCAACATTACATCGCAGACCAGGACCAAGAAGACCCAGCACAACAATGGGACAAGATTTGGAACAACCCCCAATGGCCAAAAATAAAAATTTTAAAATGGTTATTACTACACAATCAAATTCTAACTTGGGAAACCTAAGGAAAAGGGGATTCATAGGCCCATCAAGATGTCACCTCTGTCAAGCTAATGAAGAAACAACGAACCATATCCTCGACGAATGCAGCTACACAATGTTGGTCACTATAATTGCTTAATTAATTTCAAACAACCAAGTGAAACATAAATTATCAACCCAGGGAAGTCTTTTGTTTCAAAGATAGCTGCGCACTATATATGCTCAATTCCAAAAGCACTTAGTGTTGTAGTAAAGA
>ML860455.1:9963-20029 GCA_009831015.1 Picea engelmannii
CTTCTTTGAAGAAGGAAGGGACACCACCTAGTGTTCTTCCTCAAATACTTGTGCAGAATGAGACTCTTCTTCACCATACTTGTGAATTGCATGAGTGGTTTTGGGTCTTTTGCTAGATGCCTGAAACTCCTCTGCTGATACCTCAATGATTGAAGGAGAGGAATCCTTTCTTGGCCTTTTTTCCTTTTGTATTTGGGCAGTGGTAGTCAGTGAAAAAGAGACTGAAGGAGATTCTTGTGGCTATGTATCTACCAGAGTGTTTTCTTCCCACTCTGTCTGGTTCACATACTTTTCAATTTCTGGTTTGAGGGTGTGGGCATAAGGTGAACTTTTGTTCTTGGATCTCATCTTCGCAATGATCCCACTGCGGTAATATCACCAAATAAAACTGGTGCTGAATTTCATTTCCTTCAATAATTTATCTGCCTCTTCCCCAACAACTTGACTGTTGTAGATAAACGGTCCTATTTTCCCTTTGATCCTCATCTGTTGTTTTTTCTTCAGAGACACAAAATGGATGTCATATGAGTTTATCATCTGATGAATATACTCCAGTGCGAATATTCGAACAGGCACATACTTGGGCAACTTGTATGGAGCTATTTCACACCCATACACTCTGATTTCTGTGTGATTCTGGTATAGAAACCAGTCCCCAGTCTTTGTGAGATCCGAAAGGTGCAGAACTCTTTGGATCTCCTTGTTTATCCTTGGCTCAGGTCTTCCACTAAGCATGCCTATAACTTGGTGATAAAAAAACTCAATGAATTGTTTAAAAATGAACTCAGTGGAGCTTCTATTAGGCAACGACATCCATAAAGTGTCTGCTTGAGGTTTTCCTTCCTTGTCCATCTTTTGCATGTGAAAGGAAAATGTGTCTACTTGATAGAACATGAATATGTAGTCCAATATTGAAGAATAATGGAACATGCCTTTTGTAGGGAAATTTTCCAGCTGGTTGTGCAGGTTCTCGGCCAAGAAACCGCTGTAGTCGAAATGGGTGGTGACTTTCTCTTTAGTAGAGAAAATGGATAGGAAACCTAAGATAGTTTCATCCACCCATTCATCTGAGAAGTAACCGAGCAAGCAACACAGTGTGGAGATAATCTGGTTTCCCCTTTCGGAAAATATGGAAGAATGGTAGGGAGGATTCTTTTTAGGGAATTGGGCATCTTGAGGGAGGAAAAGCTCAAAGATTTGTGCTCTTTTGGGAAATGATAAGTTATGATACATTTCTGTCAGAATTTCAAGTGTAAGGGGATAACAGGGTTCAACTCTGGGTACCTGCATCATTTGATTGATGGCCTTGGGTGTAATTAGGAAAAAGGTTTCTCCGGTCGAAGACACTATGGTTATTTGATCAGGGAGGTAGTGCTCTTGGCATTTGAGAGTGAATTCAGGGAAATGATAGATTTGGGGAAAACGATACAGGGGAAAATTTGACTTCCAGAGCCCAATTTCATCGCTCTGATCGATGAAGGTGTCTTTCAACCATGACTGTAGCTTAGCAAAATCAAAATCAAACATGGTTTTTGAAATCAAGTAGTCTTTGTCTGCTAACGGGATCCGATTGAGATCGACCGGAGGTGGGAGAAAAGGATTTTCCTCCACATTTGACTTTTTGCTTTTGGGCACCATTGATTTCCACCGATACCTACACACTGAACACACGTTAGTAGGAGAAAAACTCTGGTTGGATGAGGTGTTGCAGAGGCGAAGGAAAATGAGTCTCCGATACACAGGGAGTGTGAATGGAATGGGAACTGACTGAAACGGGGTTGAATTTGAGTGAACGGGTATCCGCTGGGTGAAAAAGGACAGGTCAGATGAACAATGGGTATGTGGCCAGTCATAAATGGCCAACAGGTCATTTAGAGCGTGAGAGGGTAAGGTGAAGGACATCTGACGTGTGAAAATGATTGACGTGCATAAAAGCAATTGGGAGATGAACATAATGGATTTGACCTGTAATGGTTATCTGGAGGGGACATGCTAACGGGGTGACAAAATGGGATTTGCAATGGATGTTTCAGGGTGTGACAATTCTGAATGGTGGTGGTGAGTTGGAAGAATGATAGACGGTGGAAATTTTGGAGTGGCGAGGTAGAATGTAATGAGATAATGCCACGTAGGATGGGGCCCGCCTAGACACAACTTCATTACGGACCCCCCCTGCCTTTAAAATTAGAAAATTTTGGGGAGCCCGGGATCAATGGCTGACCGTTGATATGAACAAAGCTAGATCAGTCGTTGATTTGAGCGTGCTCCTTAACCATCATGTCGGTCCCCCCCCCTCCCCCACTATTAAAAGTAGAATGATCGGGGGGGGTCTGGAAACTCTTGTGGACCATTGATTTGTGCACTGGCGGGATAACTGTGGATCTGAGCACACCTTTTAATTACCTTTTCAGACCCCCCCCCACCCATCATTAAAGGTTGAACGATTGGGGGGGGTCCAGAATATTTTCAGAGCCATCCATTTGCGCACTGGTGGGGGAACCGTAGATCTAAGCGCACCTTTTAATTACCTTTTTGGACCCCCCCCATCGTTAAAGGTCGAACGATCGGGGGGGTCTGGAATCTTTTTAGAGCCGTCCATTTGCACGCTGGCGGGGGAACCGTATATCTGAGTGGACCTTTTAATTACCTTTTCAAACCCCCCCCATCGTTAAAGGTCGAACAATCGGGGGGGGGGGGTTCAGACTCTTTTCTGATCCATAGATCTGGGCGCCCACAACTTAGTTGTAGATCTAGGCCCGATCTTTAATCTCCAAGGCACAATTCAATATATGATGCAAAACTTAGGCTTAATGACTTTTTATGGGTTTTGCACACTGCTTCTTTTTCTTTTTATCACCATGGGGTTAGAAAAACATTTCATCATAAAAAATCATGCATTTTTCATCGATCATCTTACATATTTTGTTGAAAGGAATTTGTCTAACCTATGTCCTAACCTACTCATTTGCACCTTTAGCCCAGCTTAGACTGTCGGACTAAGAAAATACTCTACCTAAGGGCTATTTGACCAAGATTAGACTATTTGGTCAAATTTATTCACTAACTAACCTGATTACTTGGCTAAGGTTAGACAGTTTAGCCAAGCTTATTCACTAATCCTAGATACTTAAATTTAAAAGACTTGGCCATGTTTAAACTGTATGGATCAATACATTTTCATTTCATGGGGCTTTTATCCTCTTTTTTTTTTGCACTCTTTTATTTTTCTCATTTATTTTTCCCCTTTTTTTTTCTTTTATTTTTAGAATACAACAATATCTGCTAGCCAAAAACACTAAAGGAACAAAATCACAATCACCAGTTGATCCTATAAATTATAGGGTTATAACAGTGGATCCACCTAGGGATGGTATCCTCCTTGCGAGATGCCAAGAATCATGTTTCTTGTTGTCTTGAAAAACTTCCTCTAGAGTTTCTTCTGCTGTCTAACTTGCTTTATTTTGAAATTTTGATGGTATTATTCAATGTCTTAGGGCCTTCTCTGCGGGCTTCAAACACCTGAACAAAAACAACTACACCTAAAATACTCGTAAAAGAAATGATATGTACAATGGAATGGAATGGTGATCTCTCTACTGAGGTGGCAAGTAATGCTTCAACATCCTGCCATTTATAGGCCCCCTTGGCAGGTCTGATCCATCACTATTAGCAAGTAGAAAAGCATTATTTCCTCTAAAGGACTAAATGGTGTAAGGACCCTTCCACAAGCTATTGAACTTTCCATGTTTACCTTTATCTTCATTTATGGAGTCCCATCTCAAAACTAGATCACCCAATTCAAAGTTATCCTCTTTGGTTCTCTTGTCATAAATATTTTTAATATTTTTCTGGATCACTTGAGTTCTGTTGTAAACTTATTCTTTGGATTGAATTAGGTGGATCATTTGATTTATTGTTCGCTGGAAATCGTTTGGTTCTTCTTGTGTTTCCTGCAATAGTTTCATGACCAGAACTCCTAATGAAAGGGGAAAAACTACCTCAGTGCCATACACCAACTGGTATGGAGACATACCAATCGATCTTTTGGTGCTTATTCTGTCAGCCCAGAGTGAGAAAACCAACTTATTATGCCATGATTTCTTGTTTTCCTGTAGTTTCTTTCTGAGAATGTTCACCAGACTTTTGTTAAAAGACTCAGCTAGCCCATTTCCCTGTGGATAATAAGCCGTCGAGTGTCCCAAAGTAATATGATATTGATTACCAAAATCTATGAGCCTTTTGGATCTGAAAGCCGTTGCATTGTCAGCTATAATTTTTCTGGGGCATCCAAAACGAAACAAAATGTTAGTTTCTAAAAACTTGATGATGACAGAGTCGGTAGCTTGCCTGCATGGTACAACTTCGATCCACTTGGTGAAGTAGTATGTGGCCGTGAGGATCCATTTATGTTGGCCCAAAGAGGGAGGATGTATTTCACCAATGAAGTCTAGCCCCCATTGTTGGAAAGAAGATTCAACAGAGATGGGTTTCATTGGGAGTGGAAAAAGCTTCCTTTTACCTTCAAAAATTTGACATTTGTGGTAAGAAGTAACCTTTTGGTGAATGTCAGCAAACATAGTAGGCCAGTAAAAGCTAGCTCTCAGAATTTTGTTAGTTGTGGTCTTCCAGCTCAGGTGCCCACCACAGTCTCCTGCATGAAAATCTTGAAGAACTTTGTCAGCTTCATCTTTTAACAAGCAATTAAGCAAGATACCACCAGGATATTTCCAATAGAGATTGCCTTCCAAAATGCAAAATTTCAATGCTTTCAATTTAATAAATCTAGATTTGGTCTTAGTCAAACCTGGAAGACCCTGTAAATTGTGGAGTACAAAAATGAGGTATGCATACCAAGGGGAATTTAAGAATGCCTCTTTTATGTTTGGAGTCGCCTGCTCTTCCGGTCCATTTACTGCAGCCAAAAAGTTAATATCTAAAGCATGAAAATTAGACTCAGCCATTAGTTTGGCCAAACCCTGTCCTTTGATCAGTTTAGTAGGTTTTATTTCAATGTCGTATTCTAGAATAACCGCAATCCATTTTCCTCTTCTGCCATCCGGATTATCCTGGGCTAGGATATCCTTAACCACTGTGTTTGGGACATATGCAATTGTGTGAGAGTGGAGAATATAGACCCTAAAATATTTTATAGCCTTTACCAGAGCGAAGGCTTGTTTCTCCATAATGTTATAATTTAATGCGACATCTCTTAAAGATTTGCTGAAAAAATCTATGGGTTGCTCGTACCCTTCACTGTTTTTCTGCAACAATATTGCTGCTATAGTGTGCTCAGATGCGAAGGAGAAAAGATAAAAGTCTTTGGTATAGTCTAGGATAATCAGAACCAAGGCTTGGGTGAGAGCATGTTTCACCTGCTCAAATAACTGTTTGGACTCGACGTTCCATTTGATTTTTGTGTCCTTTTTCAACATATTGGTGATATTTCTGAGAAGTTCGGCCAAGTTTGGTATGAATCTTCTAAAGAAAATTATTTTTCCAATGAAATATTGTAGTTCTTTGATGTTCCTAGGGTGTTCCACCTTCTGGATAGCTTCTATCCTGTTGGGATCTATTTTAATTCCGTCTTTTGAGATTATGTCTCCCAATAGTTTGCCTTCCTCTAACCCGAAAAGGCTTTTCTTAGGATTCAATGAAATCCCAACTTTCCTACACTTCTAAAACATGCATCCGAGGTGGAGAAAATGTTCTTCGTCGGATTTGGAGTAAACAGTTAGATCATCCAGATAAATGACTATAAATATCCCAGTCTCATCCACAAAGGAAATATCCATTGCTCTTTGGAAAGTAGCCCCAATGTTCATCAGACCAAAAGGCATCTTCACATGCATGAAGGTTCCCCAGGGTGTGGTAAAAGTTGACTTCTCTTGATATTTTGGATGGACTAGAACTTGGTTGTAACCAGATAAACCATCTAGTAAGGATATCCTACTAGATCCGACCACCTTTTGTAAAATATGGTCCATTTGGTGTAAAGGATAATTTTCTTTGAGGGAGACTTTGTTCATATTTATGAAATCTATACAGAGTCTGATCTCACCAGTTTTCTTCCTGGTCAGAACTATATTAGAAACCCATTTGGAAAATATCAAGGGGACTATAATCTTGGCATCGTGCATCTTTTTGATTTCTTTTTCTATCAGGGGAAGCAACTTGGGATTAATTCTCCTAAGTTTCTATCTGAAAGGTTTGTGTTTTTCTTTTATGGGAATCTGGTGCTGTATGATACTTGTGTCATAGGATTTTAAGTCCTCATAGCCCTAGGAAAAAACATCTATACATTCCTTAAAATGTTCAATGTATTTTCTTTTTTGCTTTGGTGGCAGGGATTTAGACAGTTTTATAATTTTGGGGTTTTCTTCTGTTCATATGTTGCAATCTTCAACTTCTTTACCGCTTGCTTCAATTTTTGGTTTTTTGGCCACATTGTTAAAATCAAACAAGTCTTCCAACAGAACTAAACCTCTAGGTAACACATTATTTTTCAACTACAGGATATCAGAATCTACACCATTATCATTGAATTCCTCAACATCTATTGTATTTACACTGCCATTCTAAAAAACAAATTTATTTACAAATTCGTCACCATTTTCTAAATCTATGTTTGTACATTTGAAATCATTTTACATTGCAGAAAATCTTCAATTTGATTGTCATTTCCAAATACCTGCCAATATCTGATGTTGTCAGGAACGATGGGTCTGCACTTCACCTCTATTGTGTACTTGTGAGTGGGACGAAAAGGGATACTGCAGGTAGCTGCTGACGTAGCCAGTTCATCTGCTAGTATATTTTTTCCCCTAGGCATCACCTGCAAGTCAATCTCAGTAAAGCATTGAAGAGCATCTAAAACAACATTCCTATAGGCTATAAGTCTGGGATGTTTTGCTGCATACTCACCTTTGATTTGCTTGATAATTAATTTAGAATCACCCCTTACCATTATCTGCTTAGCACCAACTTTCTTCAATAATTTCAGGCCGAGCATTAAAGCCTCGTACTCGGCTATGTTGTTAGTACATTGGAAGTTCAGTTTATAGGAATGATTCTTAGAGTACTTTGATCTGTTGTTATGCATCCACACTCTGGATCCAACTGCTTCTTTACTCACAGCACCATCAAAGTCCATGCTCCAGAAGTCTGCTGGCAATTCCTCATTTTCTTCAATTGTGGGGTTCTTTACTTCGACCACTGCTTTATCATCCTTTGGATCAGGTGCATCATCCTCCAGTTGTGCGATTTTCTCTTCAAGATCACCGTCGTTATATAGAATAAAATAATCCAGGTCAGAGTGTGTGGAATATAGTGGGTAATTGTGTGGCTTTTCCTAACTACTGACCATATACTTCATCAGTGTTTCCCTGTAAATTCTTCTATGTTGACCAAAAACCAGAATGGTGGTGTAGGACATATTTAGCTTTATGATTCCTCTCAATTTAGATCCCCAAGACCTTGATAGCAACATACCATACTTGGGGGGAATATCTGTCATGACGATGTCCATCACCAAACTTTTCGCCGGGATTTGAGCCAAGGTGATGCGTAAGTCTTTAATCAGGCCTATACATTTGACCTTGCTGGAGTTGAAAGAATGAAAATCTTTGTAGGGTCTAGTGACCTCGATTCCAAACTTTTCCATCATGACTTTGGGCATTAGGTTGTGAGAGGCATCCGAATCCAGCATAGCGTTGTGTAATATCAGATCGTGGATATTTAGGCTGATGTAAAAAGGGGCCACAACGCCATTATCAGTTTGACCGTCAACTTCACGACCAAATAGGAGCTCAAGTCGATCATCGACAAGGTTTACTATGTTAGAGTGGTGTACAAATCCAACATTTAAGGCTTTGGTACCTATATCGGGTTTGATGCTTAAATCTTTTATCACCTGAGACCTGTAATCATTCTTGTTCATCAACTCAGAGAGGGGAATGGGAATATTCAATTTTACTATTTCCCCTTCAAGGATGAAAGGAGAAGTGGTTTTGTTTAAACTCTGTACTTCTAATTTATCGATAGAAAATTTGTGGACAGGTGCACCTGTTTGAATGGTTGATGAAAATTATGTCCGACTTGTTCTCTTAAGAATTTCTGGAGTTTTTTGCGCAAGAGATTCAACGTCATTCCGCCCAGGGGATTTCTTGGGAAGGTTTTCTGAGGTTTTCTTGGTTTCAGTAGCCTTCTTTGGATAATTCTCGTTATTCTTCTTACTCCTCAAGTTATACTTCCTGTGAACCTCCATTATAGCGTTCTCAAAGGATTGTTGTTCTGTTTTCTTAGCTTTCTCATTTACCTCTATCTGTGAAAGGAGAAATATTTCATGTTCTTCTTGGGTGAGGAAAATAGATTCATGATCATGATCATGATCACCCATTAGATTTATATGAGTATCATCAAACTCCTCAATTACTTCCTCCCCTTCATCAGCATAGTTTTATTGGATAGGTGGTCTAATCTGTTGATCAGGTCCCCTTTGTTCCCGTTGATCTTTAGGATCTCTCTGTCTAATATGAGGTGGATTTCTTCTAAAGTTTGGGTTTCTGATTTGAGGGGAAGCTTGGTTCTCCCTAGGTGGGTTCTTGTCAGTTATGGTGAGTCTCTCCATCATTTTCTCCATAGCTTTGGTGAGAGAATCTAATTTGGCATCTGATGAGGAAGTAGAAGGTTCTTCTTTGATGGTGACCTTCTTTTTTGTTCTCTGCATGGCCCTTCTGGCCAAAATATTTTCTTCTACACTAACAACACTTATTTGCATGTCTTCCAGAGTTGTTGTGTTTCTTTCCCTTAATTGATATGACATGTCGATGTCAAAACCATCAGGGAACTTTATTAACGCCAAACCTTGTGGGGGTTTGATTTCAGTCGGGATAGCATTGTATAGATTGTTGAAACGAGTGCAGTAATCTTGCACTGCCTCTCCTTGGTTCCTTCTGATGTTCTCATACTCTGATAGAATCTGGAGAGGATTTTTCTTTACCTCCCACTGGTCAAGGAAAGTCTGATGAAAGCCAACAATATCAATAATGGTAGCAACATGTAAATTTTTGAACCACTTTTTCACTTCTCCAGTTAGGCTTTGTGCAAATAATCTTATCTGCACATCAGCTTTGTCTACTTCCTGCAGGTCAAAGTAATCGTTCATTTTGTCAACATGTTGTTGTGCATTCAAGGGACCAGTACTATCAAACTGGGGGAGTCTGGTTTGATAATCTTGGGGCATGTTATGTAAAGGAGCAACCAATACCAATGGAGCATATCTTGCCGCCATGATTGGTGGAGGAGGCTGAACAACAACCTATGTGACAAGAGAGGAAATGCCTGAAGATATAGAGGACGAAGGGCTTGTAGGAATGGAGTGACCCGGTGTACGTTTAGCAGAAACTACAACAACAGTTAAAAAAGGAAGTTTGACGGACTGTTGAAGATGGAGTTGGTCTAAGGTTGACCAAGATTTGCGGCTAGGTCTTCGAGCTTATCAGTCTCAGGGTGAAAACATTGATCAACTTCAGCTCTAGGAGAAAGTATCTCACAGGTCCTGGCCTGAAAAACGTTTTGGTCTAAGACCGTTTTACCGTCAAAACTGTCAGATTTTGTCCTAAAAAGACTTGTTTGAAAGGGTATTTCATTCTCAAGGTTTGGAAGAACAACTAACTTTTCTGGGATGGAAAAAGACCTTGGAAGTGGGTTGTTACTCCTCGAATTTTCTGTAGTATTTTTCTTCTTGAGTAGTCTTTCGGGGTTATCTATTACTATTGCAGGTTCTGGGTCAGGATGAGATCTGGTAGAAATTCTTTTGGGAGCCAGAACTGTTGCTTTTATTCTTCCTTTGGAGATTTTAACTATTTATATACAAATTTTAACAACCTCTTAACATCATTTCTAGATAAAATTTAGGGTTTGCATTTCTTCCATAAATAAAGTTGTCTTTGTTCTAGGGGAAAGAAAACAAGGGGTGGAAAGTTTTTTCAGTTCGTCCCCAGTATGGTAACCATTTATGTTATCACTCTATAAATTCCCAGAGGTTGTTGTGAGGTAAGAAGCAATT
>WSFP011409900.1:0-24792 GCA_009831015.1 Picea engelmannii
CATACCAAGGCGTGCATTTATGGAAAGATATTTGGCCCAAGTTAAGTGCACTATGTGTTTCTCTCAATATCTCAAACAATTGTGTTTGTGTAATTTCAAGAAAGTTTTTAATATGTGGTTCATGGTCCCTATATCCCCTTCTCAATTTTAGTACATCCTTTTGGCTGGAAGAAGGCCTATTGTTCTCATGCCAGAAATACTGAACTAGTCCCTTAACCTCTCCAATTAACTTCATGTTAGAATGAGGTAGCCTACGAGTGAAGGCCCACAAATCTGTTGGGCCACCTTTTTCGAGGCTATCTCATATATGAGAATACTTTCTAAGGGTTTTGACAATGCATTTCAAGGGGTAAGAGGTTTGTTGTAGAAAAATATGTTTTCTCATGATCTTGCTAACAATTGATTATGAAAAGACACGTCAGGATTCATTGAAATCTTTAGAACAATATTTCTTACCAATTCTTGGAAAATAATATACAAGGTTTCTAACAATATGATGACTTGTTTCTACACTTTTGACTTTTTTAATGCCTAAAATTCTCCTAACAGTAGTCAAAATTCTAGATTTTAACGAAGATAAAAATAATTGACATTTAGCAACATCGGATTTTGGTTCAAAATATTCTTTAATGATTTTATAATAGTGATAAAAAATGGTACAATTAGGTAACTTACATTCAAGTGATTCTCTACCACTTTCATCAACCTAAATTCATTTAGGAGTTCTTCGCCACATTGTGCTCAATCTAGGTAGGGATGATAAACCCCTATTATGGCACTCTTAACCTCCTTGTTGTGGAGTTAAAAATGTTTTAGTTATTTCCCCTTCAATCACTAGCGGATAAACTATGGGAGGACAGTGGACATGGGATTGACTAGTTTTTGGAACATTTGACTATCTAACAAGAGATTTCACCATAGGAATTTCTTCACCACAATGTTGTACATTGGTTGCTTCTCTAACTTCATCCATTGTATAATTAGCTCCAAGAAAATCCTCCATCTTTTGGTCATCCACAACAAGTTTTC
The DNA here is from genome assembly GCA_009831015.1 of Picea engelmannii. NCBI lineage: Eukaryota > Viridiplantae > Streptophyta > Pinopsida > Pinales > Pinaceae > Picea > Picea engelmannii. Next base: position 1,030 of record WSFP011409900.1, read on the forward strand.
TCGATGAAGATACTGGATGGATTTCTCTTTAATTAACTCTTGTGCTTTTCTTTTGATGATGGAGGAGAAACAGTAACAACATTTATTCCACTAGAAACTGGATTTCCCTCTTCTGAAATCCTATGCTTTGACATACGTAACTTTTTTTTTTTCTCTTTCTCCATCTACCTTTTCGATCGATTTATCTTTTCTCTAAGAATTTGTTTCTCGAACCCATCAATTCCCCATGTTTAAAGATAAAAACAATCTTCCAAACACCCACCATATATTTGTCTTTGTATTATGTAATAAGGCACAACCTGTTGAATTTTCACTATTCTAGGCTCAAGCATGATGTTTATTTCATTTTATGTTTAGCATTACTTGAACCATAAACACTGCAACAATACATTAGCTACAGTTGCAGTAAACGAATATCCAAACGAGAATAACCATGCACAAAAGAACACAAGAAGTATCATGGGAAAACCCTTCTCAACCAAGGGAAAAACCCAACAATCCTTTGCTATACTTCCAAGAGAAGATCCACCATGCACCACCAAACCTAGTACACAAAAGGTTGTTTCTATGACTGAGAAAACTAACTCCTAGAGAAGTGAAAATTGCGGTCCTCATAATTTTAGACCAGAACTTCTGAAACCATCAGATGACAAGTGAGTTTGTAATCCTCAATTAGGATTCATCTTTATTTATACAATAACTGACACAACAAAATGTGTGTCTATTTGAACAATAGGGCCGATGAGTACAACTTAATAATATAATTAATAATTACACAATATTAATTATATTTCACATGGTCAGGCTGACTTGTACCCTTTACATAGCAAGGATCTCACATGTTCACTAGTTCTCAACCACTAGGGGCACATCCACCTATGCTCAGATGTAGGTACATCATACTCAACAACTCTCTATCTCAACTGAGTCCACAGGAGAATCACCTGGAGTACCATCTCAAGCCTGACTCAACTGAGTCCACATGAGTACAAAGGCATGAGACAACATCGACTCAACTCTCAAAAAGAGGAGAACGATACACCCATCACATGGGAACACCCAACCACTTGGGGATGACTCAACCCTCACACAGAGGAGAACGATACACCCCATGACATGGGCATGCCCAACAATGGGCTCTCTCACAGGTTAAATCAACTCAATCACAGAGGATAACACATCCTCGAGGATGTCTCATGATGTTGTAATCATCAAAACTCCCTCTCAACTAGGAAGGCATTCTCCATCAGGCCAAGTCTCTCATGGAAGTACTCAAAATTCATCCTGGCAAGCGGTTTGGTGAATATATATGCAATCTGCACATGTGGAGGAAGGTACTACACATGTAATGCTTTCCTCTGCATCATTTCTCTAATATAATGATATCTCATCTCAATGTTTTTATATTTATCGTGAAATACATGATTCTCAGAAAGATTCACACAACTATGGTTATCAAAATGAATAATGGTAGAATCCATCTCATGATCAAATAAATTTGTCAGGATATTGCGAAGCAACACTTCTTTGCAGACTGCCACAATCAACTCTATATACTTTCCTTATGTGGTACTCAAAGCCACAGAGATTTCTTTCCTGCTGCACCAGGAAACCATGGTGGACCCTAATGTAAAACAACAAATGAATATGCTTGTCCAGTCCACTATGCTCCCTCCCCAATATACATCAACATATCCCTTCAATATCATGTCTACATTGGAGGCATATCTTAGGCCATATCCAACTATTCCTTGTAGATATCTCAATACATGCTTCACTACTATCCAGTGATTCTGTCTTGGTTGACTCATAACCTGACAAAGTACATTCACTTCATAGCATATATCAGGTCTGGTGTTAACCAGTTACATCAATTATCTAATCACCTATCGGTATAAATGTGGATCAATATCGCCTAAATCAATAGAAGCCTCATTCATTTTATTCAAATAAATCACCATCAGTGTAGTCATGGATTTGTAGTTTGTCATACCAAAATTATTCAATATCTCCACTCTATATTTTCCTTGACTCGGAAAAATATCATTGGTCCTCTGCCATACTTCATGTCCCAGGAAGTCGTGCATCATACCCAGTTCCTTCATCTTTGAATTCATTTGGTTGCTCGATGTAAACATATTTCTCAATCTCACCATTGAGAAAATTTGTCTTTACATCCATCTAGTGTAGTCTCGAACACATGGATGCATCTAGGGTAATAATAGTACATATGGAAGTGTATCGGGGAAACAAGAGAAAATGTCTCCTCATAATCTATTCCCTCCACATGAGATAATCTTCTAGACACAAATATCGATTTGTACTTCTCGACACTTCCATGAGATTCACATCCCTCTGCCTTTAGGAGAGTCTGTCAAGCCCATGTAGGATTCTCTTAGCCTATTTCCAATGTCTCTTGAATCATCAGCTAGAGCTACAAGATCAACTGGATCAATAATTGTCTCCCTCTGAAATATTGAAGGGGAGATGGTATTGTCTCTTCCGTCTTCTCAAATAGTTTGACTCCCTATGAGGTCAGAATGATGAACATCTTCCTTTTCCTTTTTTTCTCTCTTGGGGACATATCATGTCTTCTTAGGTCCTCTATTGTCTCTACAGTACTATTATGGCCTCCCATACTACGATAATAACCAACCAACACAAATGGGCTCCCGTACTAGAGATAATAGCCATTAAATAATGAAATAAGAAAGATGGCCTCCCATAGGGATAACAACCAACATGGAATCTTATACTAGGATAATAACCAAGATGGCCTCCCAAAGGGATAAAAACCAAAATGTCATCCTATACTAGAATAATAACCAATATGGCCTCCCCAAGGATAATGACCAACCAAACAAAAAATTTGGACTCCCACACCATGGATAATGGTCCAAGTCATGAGGGCTCCCACACCAAGGATAATACCATTCATTATTAAAAGAAAAATACTACAGAGTAATGTATAAATAAAATAAGATAAGTGGTACAAGACTTACCTTAGTCTGCAATCATGCTCAATCTTGCTTTTGGTCCTTCTAAGAAAGTTGAGATAGAGAAGAGCTCCTTGTTATTCTTTCCTACATTCCTTGACTTCTTTTGAGGTGGATAATTTTGCTTCACTTGCACATCACTAGTTGTTGTATATATGTCTCAGATATCTCTCAGCCTCTACTACAGATTGACTCTCAGATGGGAACTTCGAACCCGCTTGAACTACACTCAGAATTGTCCAATACTATAGATACTACTATTCTCAAGTCTTGGTTTTGTAGTCACTTTTGTTCATGACATACTTGGCTCTCTGAACCACTCAATGCTAACATAGAACGTACTTTTTTTCTGCCTCATAAAAGGTCTCAAGATAGGCCTAACTTTCCTTAGAAGTTCGTTGCCTCAGAACAACCTTAGGTATGCTTCAAACTTTCCTCTTAACCTACTCAGATTTGTGCCCTCAATGGGAGACCTATAACATGATTAATATGGATGCCAAAAATACATATACCTTGCCTAAGATTACTCTGAAACTACACAAAATAATAGGCCTAGAACATGCTGCAATAACTCTGTAACAATCCTGATATTCACTCCAAAATTATGGTCTAAAAATAGACTTTGATCAATGTTGAAAAACATATATTAGCACAGGACTCAATATCGCCTTACATCCTCAGAAAAACACACCCATAATAGCACTGAGAAGGGGTTAGAAACTCAGGTTTACAGTTCCTTTTATTTGTGCTAAATATTTTCCCAAACTCATGCCAAATAGAGCTTAGGCTTGTGCTGAGAATCCTCTTAAGTGCTCTTAACCAGATCTAAAATTTTCTTGGATTTTCCTCCTGAAATCCTTTGAAATAGATCTAAAACTTATACCTAGAAATGACTTGGAAACTTTCTTATGTACCTCAGGAATTGTGCCCAAGAACATGCTTGTAATTCCTCAGGACAATCCTTAAATTCACCTTATATTAGTCCTTAAATTCATGCCCAAAATACTCTTGTAGAATATTTGTAGAAAGAATTCAATATCCACTTGAGTATGCACCTAAAATCCACGCCAAGAAAAACCTTTAACCTTCCTTAAATTTTCCCAAGTGCTTATGTGGTTTCCTCAGATCACATTAAAAAAAACCGGTCTTCAACTTGAATTTGGTTTGTAGTTTAAGAGGGTTGTTAGATCCGTTTTTAAGGTTGTTCCTAGGCACCTTATAGCTACGACTAGTATTTCCTTGTAGGCCAAGCCACTAAAGAGCAGTTGGCTTACTTTATGTGCTTCCCATAAGACTTTAAAACAAGGCTCGACTAGGTCTAAATATTTGTGCCCAACCTTGAATTTAACCACATAAATTTCAAAGGGATGGTATGGCCATTCCCTTATATTAGCAGTGGGATCCTTAGCAACTCAATATCCCACGGTATTCCTTCATGACTATGCAAAGGTCATCTTCCTGCTCTGATACCATGTTGAATTTTCACTATTCTAGGCTCAAGCATGAGGATTATTTCATTTTTTGTTTAGCAGTACTTGAACCATAAACACTGCAACAATAAATTAGCTACAACTATAGTAAACCAATATCACAAGAAGAATAACCATGCAAAAAAGAACAAAAGACATATCTTGGGAAAACCCTTCTCAACCAAGGGAAAAACCCAACAATCCTTTTATATACTACAAAGATAAGATCCACCATCCACCACCAAACCTAGCACACAAAAGGGTGTTGCTATTTCTGAGAAAACTAAATCCTAGAGAAGGGAAAATTGTAGTCCTCATAATTTGATACCACAACTTCTAAAATCATGAGATGACAAGTGAGTGTGTAATCCTCAGTGGGGATTCACCTTTATTTATACAATAACTGGAAAAAAAAAGGTGTCTTTATTGACAAATAGGGCCAACCTGTAAAACTTGATAATATAATTAATAATTACACAATGTTAATTATCTTTCACATGGTGGGGCCGACTTGTACCATTTACATCACAAATTAGGGTTACAAGTGAATCTTGCTCCTAGACAATATAGCAAGGATCTCACACGTCCACGAGTGCTCAACCACTAGGGACACGTCCAACTACGCTCAACCATAGGGACATCATACTCAACAGATCTCTATCTCAACTGATTCCACAAGAGAATCATCTCGAGTACCATGTCAAGCCTGACTCAACTGAGTCCACATGAGTACAAAGGTAGGATACCACTTTGACTCAACTCCCACACAGAGGAGAACGATACACCCATCACATGGGCACACCCAACCACTGAGGGATGACTCAAATATCAAACAAAGGAGAACGATGGACCCCATCATATGGGCATGCCCAACATTGGGATCTCTCACAGGTTGACTCAACTCAGTCACAGAGAAGAAGGTATCTTGGAGGACGTCTCATGATGCTGCAATCATCACCACAACCAAGTAGAGAATTTTTTTTTTGTATTACAAAAGAAGATACATATAATAATTCCAATTCTAATTGCAATTGGAAAATTTGTATTCCAATTCCAAGAAGATACAAACAACAATTCCAATTGCACTTGGAAAAATTTATCTTCCAATTCCAAGAAGACACAAGAATATACAAACAACAATTCCAATTTCAGTTGACAAATTTATCTTCCAAATTTTCCTACAATGGTTAGGAAATAGCAAAAACCTTTATATCAATAAAAAAAGAACATTGAAATAATAAAAATATGTCTATGCGCACTAATTTTGTCTGAAGATGTCGCAGATTGTTTGTCGGCCTTCAAATAGATGAGGTGATGGAGTGTTCTTGGCACCAAAAAATTCCCAGCAGGAACATGCGTGCATTCCAATTGAACAAAAAACAACCAACAACTCTATCTCAATCAAGTCACAAAAGTGTGTGCGTGCTCTTAATACAATGGATAGAGAATTTGTTATTGACCAATCATATTTATGAATAAACATGTATAGAGGTATGGGGACATCTAAGGCCTAAGGGGTTATGTTGATGGGCGAAATCGATCGTCCGTCAACTGAGAGAGTGGAACCAGTCCGGGGTTGTCTAATAACCCAAGCCGTTTGGAATGAACCACCCTGACAGGTTTAGCGGCTCCGTTAGCTGATCTAAAGTCTTAGGAAAATCAAAGAGAAAACTAATCTAAATTAACTAATCCAACTAAAACTAAATAAAATAAACTAAACTAACTAACAATAAATAAAACGAACTAATCTAACTAATCTAATTAAAACTAACTACTAAACAACTAACTAATCTAATTAAAACTAACTACTAAACAACTAACTAATCTACTATTTCTATGTATACAAACTACTAACTACAATATAACTTGTTCTTAAAATATACAATATCTACAAAATATAGATTTAGATAAAACTTGGAAAACTCATTTACTTTCTACCCTAAGACAGAGTAAGATATTTTTGTTGATTTTATGATTTTATGAACAAGAAATAAAACTTACTAAAATTAAACGATCTAATATACTAACTACACATATATCTAACTAAAATACTAACAAATATACTAAACAAATAAACAACAAACAGACCTGGAAACACTCCAGATTTGTCCTATGTATGATGACTTCGAAGCTGGTCAGAGGAAGGAAACTCGCACCGGATAATCTAGAAGCTTCTCGTAAACGATAGCTGCAATGCTCTTTGAGTTTATTTACAGGACAAACAAGACATAAAAAATCATAACAATTATATGATTTATAAATCTCTGCAATAAGGTAAGCCTGTTATCCAAAAACTTATACTTAATAATCCAATTAATGAAGAAGAGAAATCTATCTTTCACAAACTGAACCAAGTAATTGCTATGTCTTTAAATACTGGAAGAAATCAGATATGGATTATAGTGATTAAATCATATCATTTGCAAAAGATTAAGATAAGTAAAGTAGTCATTAACCCAATGCAAATTGATACACATAAACATGAAACAAAATATTGATATTATGAAAAGCTAAAGCTGTAGCAGAACATTAATTTCTATCTCAGTATGTATTAAAATTCCATATCCTTGTTCTCCCACGAATGAGGATGATCATTATTACAAAAATAATAATTATTTAAAGGTTTTCCACAGGGTAAAACCTCCCTGTGGAAGTTATAAAACTGTTTACATAATCAGGGAAATATCCCAAAATTGTCTAAACTAGGAAACTAAAAATATTTCAAATATCCTCTAAACTGTCCATCAAATCCCATGCAATTTCGGATTCACCTGAAATAGGTCAGAAATAGACAAGTTAGAGAGATATTTTATTAATAAAACAATAAAAATATAATTCTACAGACTTAGCTACAGAATCATCTGATTCTGTAGCTAGTCTAAAATAATACACAGAATCAGAATTAAAATTAATTCAAATCTTTTAAAAGAATTAACTCCAATTATCTTCCAATAACCATTTTAAAACGAATCATTTGAGATTACAATATAGGATCAAAAAATGATTCAACCGAACACAAAGATAGGAATACTCTGTTCTTTTGTTACCACAAAATCGGGTCCACAGAATCATAATCGAACAGTAATAAGATTGTTTCATATCCAATTTTAAACTGATAATCAAACATATCGTATGAGATTGTTAAACAAGAGATACGACCCAATCCAATAGAATCACTTTCCAATCGTTGTACTTGTAACGATATAGCAAAAGATTGATATCATTTAATTGAATACAAGGATAGAAATACTTTGTTTTCGATTATTGTCATAAGTTGGGTAAATGAAATCATATGAAACAGAATCGTGATTGTTTCCCAACAAATCGAATCCATCGGTTATGAATTCGTTTTGATATTCAATCGAAAATAAAACAAATCGCAAACCTTTCATTACACCTGTGAATCAAACAGGATTATCACGATAACTATGTAACAAACGAATTAGGCTGTAAACGAATCCAGACAATAATCGACTCATAACAAAATCATAATAGGATTAATCAAATAGGATTTATTATAGATTTCGATCATTGACCATTGCACAGTAAGCAAACGAGATCGATTAATTTTGATCACAATCATTTCATTCAAACGAATCATATTAGGGTTTGACCAATTCCTTTCAAAAAATTAAAATGCAGAGTGTCAATTATAATCTGAATCTCGACTCATAGGACAAACTAGCTAAATTAGAACCAGAGCGAATCGATTTAGCTAAGATTTCCACATAGTTGTTATGATTCAGATTCATTTCCAGATTTGGGCGCGAATGTTTTTATCAAGGAAACAGAGTGATTATCCTTAACTTGGAAACAATAAAAAATAGAACATCACGCGACACAACATCGTTACTAGTATCTTGCCGAAAACATTTACCAGCCATAGCATACCAATGATAATGAAATCAAATCCGAGCAAGATTGTGTTCTAAACTGAATATGAAAAATTTCCTTCTCAAATCGAATACAAACCAATTCATTTGAAGGCAAACAATCAAACAAATTCAAACGAAGATCACTCAAATCTAATCAAATCTATTGATTTCTATATTGGGAATAATCAAATCGCATATCGAATCGAAACTTCTTTTTATTCAAAACAAAGCTATATATAGAATGCATGAAATATAACAGAGCTATTCAAGATGTGAACGGAACTGTTTAAAACTGAATTCAAATCATTATATCAAACTAGATTTTTTTACAAAACAACAATGATGTGAAAATCATACCTGTGTAGCGACGAGGCTGCTTGCTTATACCAACTTGGAATTTACAACAGTCGTGGCTGATTCCAAGTTCTTAAACAGGATGGAACCAATTGTCTTCTGTTTCTTGTCCACAGCTTGGAGCTTGTCCTTTTGACTGGTTAGTAGTGCAATCTGGTCTTCCAATGACTGAATTCTTGATTGGACTACTGACACATCAATATAATATCGCTCTAACCACGAATTGCATTGATCATAGGGTGACTATGTAGGTTTAGACAGAGCAGGAAAGGGTTTGGCCAAATGACCGAGGGTTTCACAAGGTACTTTAATACCTGGGTAGTTAGGGTCGTCCTTTAGGCAGGGGGGTAGATTTGACACAAAATCATAAGGGGGTTAATGACAAAAACCTTGCGAATAGGGGTATTCGCTGGCCAAGAAACGCTCCACTTCCGAATCAGAGTCCTCACTCAAGATGATAGGGTTTGGCTCAACAGGGGCTTTTGGCTTGTTCCTTTCCATCCAAGAAATGAGTCGGGCATTTTTTTTCCCATTGGCGTTTGCAGTGAGGTTTCCCTTGGGATTTTTTCTCATGGGCTTTTTGCTATCCTCTGCACTCTTAGTTACAGTTTCGGGTAAGTCGACAGGAGGGTTGGTCAAGGGTTTAGGTAGTAGGAGGTGTAAGGGTACAGGCGGTTCAACCTTAGTCTCAGTTACCATAGGTTTATCAACCTGTACAGGATCGGTGTCTTCAAAGCCATTATGGGCTATGAAAGACTTGCAACTGTCACCAAGCAAATTCAACTCATAAACAACGATGAGATTTATAAGCCCATGATGAAACAAGTTGTTGTCAGCCTTGTGCCTCTTGTATTTTTTGGACATCTTATACAAGCTCCGATGAAAATAGTACAGCATGTTTAGAGGATACCCTATAAAAATCATCAATAGACGCAGGTGGTAGAGGAAGACTAACCCGTATCGACCTTCGTAGGTCACAAACTGCTTGATTATCATTAATAAATCATGCCATCATTGTTTAAGCATAGTCATGGGCATACCTCTATCACAGGAAGTGATTTTGCACGATTGAAACAACAATGTCCACGACACTTCCTCAACCTTGCAATTCTTAAACCAACGTTGTCCAGAAGTAGATAAGCCCGTAGTCGAGCTGATGAACAGTTCATCAATCTCTAACTGTACATCACCTACCTTAGCTCGACAGCCATCGAAGGTCATGGAAAACTGTCGAGCTACGCAAAGGTTAAAACCCTCGAAACGTTTCACGAAGGTAAGCCATCCATTGTTTGCCAAATCTTGGCGAGCATTATCAAACATCAATAGGGCCTGGTTTCCATTGGGTTAAACTCGCACAATGGGTGCCATGATCCGAACGCATGGTAAGGGTTTGAATTCACCAACACATACAGTAACAAAGCTACCCGAACCAACAACAATGAATGAGCAAAAAGGGGTAAGCATAAATGCACGCATGCGAGGGTGGTGGAGTCTGCCATGCATAATATTCATTACACCAGTACAATCGCCAAATTTCATAGATGTTCACTCCATAATAATAGTTCAACCATTAAGTTATGCATACAACCAATCAAATCTAATGTGTATATATGCGAATGTTATGCCACGGTGTTCAAACATCCGACATATAAATCAAAACCCATAATGAACTATGCACCAATGTGAATAATAAAAAATTTAACCAAGGTGCCAAACAATACTCATAATAGTTGACAAGCCAAAAATTATAAAAAGATCAACATAAGGATCATATCATATATATATAAAAAATTAATCAAACCCCTATGCATTTCATAGAATCAATGATTAGGCAAGTCATAAAAAGTGTAAATCCAAATGCTCGATACTTTACAAACTCAATAAAACCGAGTTATGCAATCAATATAAGAATGTCCAAGGAGCATAACGAAAGTCCTTCCAGCCACATAACGATAAACATAAGGTAAGCGCAGTAGTCATATCGACAAAAAGGTCATGACAACTCAGATAGTGATCGAAATGTGACCTCTAAAGGGGAAGTTTTCACGCTTACAGTCGTGAAAACTTAACGAAGACAAATGTGCAAATGTTGCAAGAAATGAAAATGTCGTCTATTTGAAAATTGTGACAAAAATTGATGTTGCAAGTCATAGGTGTAGGCAGCTTATAGGATAATAGAAAAAGGTGAATTGGCTGCCAACAATGGTGACACACTGGTAGAAGCAGTTATCTCTGTCAAAAGAAACAAATTCAGATTAGGACAGTGAAGATAATTTCAACTCAAAAATAACAACCAGAAAATCGTACAAACATCATCATTAACCATCTTTTCCAGCAGTGTTTCAAAAGATGAAAACCAATAACAGTCTTAAGATCAACAAGTCATGATATTAAAGATAAAATCTTCAATACTGTTGGCATAGCCACTGCTGCCAGCAGGCGTCCATAGCCTCGACAGGGTTTCCATTTAACCCACTCTGACATCTGTATTCTGTCAAGAAGTTCTGGATCAGAATAAAGGGCATTAAGGATGTTTCTTTTCTTTTTGCAAATTTTCATGTACCTGACATTGCTTCGCTGCCAGCGGGCCTGTTCAGTACCCCGACGAAGTTGTCTTGGTGCCATGCATGCATTTACCTGCTGCCAGCAAACCTGTTCAGCATCCTGATAGGTTTACAAGAACTTCCCACAGCTCTTATTCATAATTATTTTGTTTTTCTTTTATAGATACATAGCTGAGTGGGGTGACGCTGAAAATCTTGATATTTTAACATATTTTTTAGACCTCATCAGAATTTTTTAGCACTATCCTTTATTTAGCTCCAGAAATGTTTTATTTACAAAACAACTTCCTATGACAGGGAGAAATCTTCTGAGTCATTCCTTTATGAAAAAGGGACAGCGTAAAAAGATAATAGATGATCATGACAAACTTTTCTTAGAGATTGAAATCAGTAAACTTCTTTCAAACAACAAAATTTTCCAACACAGATATCAATTTCAGCAATATATCATTGATGTTTGTACAATTTTTTTAGAAGTTATTTCAGTGAAGAAATTTTCTATCGTCTTTGTCTGAATAACTCAGTGTACAGGTATGTATATTTTTCAAACAACACAAACTGATAAATTCAAATCAAAATCAAAACAGAAAGCAAACGAAAATACAAACAAAAATGAAATATATACATAATATACAAGGGTAATTATCAAGCAAAGTATCTTTTCAGGGCTTGGCCATTCATCGGGTAGGTGTCAAGCTGCCCTTCAAGATTTTGCAATCGAAAGGAACTAGGACCCAACTTTTCAGCAATTAAAAACGGTCCAAGCCATAAGTTTTGAAATTTTGTGTGCTCACCCTTTCCTTCATGTGGTTTGTCCCATTTTAAGACGAGATAGCCTACTTCAAAATTCCTATCAGAAGCAGAATTAGAATCGAACCAACTTTTAATCAATTGTTGATGTTGATCTAACTTACACTTAGCTTGGGCTCTTACTTCTTCTAACTTCATCAAAGCGTTAATTCGGTTTTATAGAGGGGGACAATCTTCTTTTTGGACTTTTTGTGACAACTGAAGCGAAGGAAGAAGAATGTGAGGTGGAAAAATAGCTTCTCTGCCATAAATGAGAAAAAAGGGGGAGTTACCTATAGCGGCTTTTGGCATTACCCTATCATCCCATAGTGCGTTCAGCAACGCATTGTGCCAATTCTTGTGATTTTCAACCACCGTTCTCTTGATAATTTTGATCAAGTTCTTGTTTGTTGTTTCTGCTAATCCGTTTCCCTGGGGTTAGTAACTAGCAAAATACTTCAGCTTTATTCCTTTTTCCAAAGCAAACTTGCTCATCTCAAGAGAAGAAAAGTATGAAGCGTTGTCAAAGACTAGACAATCAGGAATACCGAAACGAGTGATAATATTCGAATTTAGAAAGGTGATTACCTGGCTGGTGTTGACAGTTCTCAGCACAGCAACTTTAGACTATCGAGTAAAGTAATTTGTGTCTGTCACAATATACTTGTGCTATTGTGAGGATGGAGGGTTAATAGGACCAAGGATATCAAGGCCCCATTTCTAGAAAGGAGAATCTACTGAAACGGGTTGCAAGGGAAAGGCTAGTTTTTGTAACAGCCCTGATGCTTTCTGACAAATGATACATTTACGACACAAGGCATGGGCATCCCTAAAAAGCATGGGCCAGTAATAACCGGCTCTTAAAACCTTACGAGTAGTGGTGTCACCATCGAAGTGACCACCAGCTTCTCCTGCATGCAACTCAAGAAAGACTTTTTCGGCTTCGTCTTTCTCGAGACATGGCATCAGTACACCATCAAAATTCTGACGAAACAGTACACCGTTAACTAGATGAAATGAGGCAAACTTTAGTCTCAACGCTCTTCTCTTGGCGGGGTCAAGGTGATGGGGTGATGACCCATGTTCAAGACAGAATCTAATATCGTCGTACTAGGGACTAACGAGGTTTTGTGTGCAACAGATCAAACTTTGATCGCTTTGTCCTAGGCTTGGCGTATCACTACCTTCCTTCTGTCATGTTTTCGAATCAACAACCAACTTACACAACCCTTGGCCTCTCACAATCTGAGCTAGGGTGATTTCTAAGTCATACTCCTGCAAGGAGGTGACCCAGTTGGCTCTCTTCTCTCCTAACTCCTTTTGTACTAACAAGTTCCTTACGGCTGGGTAAGGGACAATGACTTTCGTCCTTGACTTCAAAAGATAGGACCGAAAATGCTTAACTTCTTTGAAAACAACGTAGGCTTGCCGATCAACCGCTGGGTAGTTAAGTTCAACACCTTTGAAAGAAGAGCTCATAAAGGCGATGGGTACTTCGTTGCTCTCGGAATTCTTCTGAGTTATGACGAGGGCATAGGAACGGTCAGAGGCAAAAGTATAGAGTGTAAAATCTTGAGAGAAGTCGAGGCTCATGAGAGACAGGGCGTCTATTATGGCCTTCTTTATGGCATTAAAAGCTTGATTTTTTGTGGGTCCCCAGTGATATTGGCTGTCTTTCTTAATTAGGTTCTGCAAGGGTCTGACCATTTCAGAGAAGCTGGGGACAAATATTCTCACGAAGTTAATCTGGCCTAAGAAAGACTGCATGGATTTTTTGGATGTAGGAGGGGGGAGTTTAGCGATGACTTGAGTCCTCTCGGGGTCAATAATCATCCCATCACTAGACACAATGAATCCTAGGAGTTTACCCTATTCTACTGCAAAGATGGACTTTTTGGGGTTTAAGGAGATGTCGTATTTACGACATTGTAGCAGAACGACTCGTAAGTGAGCTAGATGATCGTCTTTGTTTTTGGAATAAACGGTCACATCATCTAAGTAAACTACGACGGATTGATTGATTAAGCCTCAAAAAACAATGTCCATTTCTCTCTGAAAGGTAGCACCAGCGTTAATCAATCCAAAAGGCATTTTGCGATAAGCATAAGTGCCCCATGGGGTACGGAAGGTAGTTTTGAGTTGGTCTGGCGGAGACATCAGGACTTGGTTGTATCCAGAGAAACCATCCAATAAGGATAGCCTCTCAGAACTAGATACCTGTTGACGGATCTGTTCCATGGGTGGGACAGGATAATTGTCCTTGTCAGACGCTCTATTGAGGTTTCGAAAATCGACGTAAAGTCGAATTTCCCCATTTTTCTTTCGAACCGGGACAAGGTTCGACACCCATTGAGTGTGCCTAATAGGAAAAATTATTTTAGCACTTAGGAGTTTATTCAATTCTTTTTGAACGGTCGGTTCTAGATTTGGGTGCATTTTCCTCATTTTCTGTCGGAAGGGTAAGGTTTGGGGCTTCATCGGGATGACATGATGTATGATATTAGGATCGAACATTTTAAGATCATCATACGTCCATGCGAAGACATCCTTAAATTATTTAAATAATTTAACAAAAGCAACTTTTTCTTGTCTAGAACATCCCAAGCCTAAGTTAATACACTGAGGATTTTCACTAGTTCCTAAATTGACTTTTTCATAAGACAACGAGGAACTATTAGTTTTACAATTGAACGTCTTTTTAAATTTATCTTCAAAATCATAAAACTTCTCTAATATAACTATGGATTTGGGTATGGAATTTACCATGTCCGATAGAGCTTTAGGAGATTTTGGATTAGGTATTACTGTAAAATCGTGCAAATTGTCGTCGTGCGTGCATTCATCTATCACCGCGCCTTGAAAGGTTTCTTCCATGTGCAGAAAGTTAATGATCTGCTGATCATCGTCAAAAACTCTCCAGTTTGTGATATTGTCAGGAACTGATGGTCGAAACAATAGCTCTATAGAGAATGCGTCTGGGGACAAGCCTTCTGCAGGAAGAAGTTTAGAGGCTACATTAGCTAATAGATCTTCTTCAACATTATTTAATCTAGGAATGGAATTTATATTGAAAGCAAAAAATTTATTCATTAAACTCCATACCTCAGATTGGTAACTTTTGAGATGCAGGGAAAGACAGTGTATAGAATCTCTTACCTGCCTAACCACTATTTCAGAGTCGCCAAATATGACCAGGTTTTGAATGTTCATATCCAGAGCTTTTCCGAGACCTTGTAGTAAAGCCTCATATTCTGCAGTATTGTTGGTACATTCAAATTCTAGTCTACAAGCCATTAATGTATTGTTACCTGCCGGATCGATGATGATGCAGCCTGCACCAACTCCTTCTTTAGACTTAGAACCGTCGAAATATAGAGACCAAATTTGATTTCCATCAGGCTCATGGGATTGTTGCATAGAAGTTGTTGGTTGCATATATTCTACAATCTCGGACTACTGTTCTGGATTGATGATAGGTGAAACCTCAGCCATGAAATTTCCAAAGAAAGTGTCCATCCCTTGGACTTCGGGTGAATCGACAGAAGGTGTATATGGTTCGTTGGGATCGTTCAAATCCGTGACCGTGAACTTAAGGTCGCGCTCACGATTCACCCTGATCTGGTTAGGCTTACTGTTCTCTAGGAGCCATAAGTGAGACCAGTCTGTTGCAAAGTAACCATGCAGCTGCTCCGACCAGTCCCTACTTAAAAACAAACCATACGCTTCTGGAATATCCAAAACGATTATATCAATAACCTTATGAACCTTTGGGTTAGACGATAATCTAATCAATACATTTTTTAGTTTGCCTATAACTTTAACATTTGTCCGATCAAGTTGTATGATTTTTAAAGTAGATGGTTCCACTTCAACATTAATCTTTTGGCAGACAGACCAAGGCATCACATTGGATGACGCTCCTAAGTCAACCATACAATTATGCACATTTCTGTTGAAAATCTCGAAAGTTAAAAGAAAAGGAGGTACATTTTTGCGAGTAATAGGAGTAGTAGCTTGTGGCTTCTTACTTGCTATTTCTAATGCTACTTTATCTACATTATTTACATTATTTACATTATTTACAGGGATTACAGGAAGGCTTCCTTTATCTTGAGGATCAGGATTATTTTTAGTGGAAGTCTTCTGCGGAACTTTGCTTTGCACAACCTTGTTACCATTGGAATTTCCATTTTTGCCATTCTCTGAAATATTTTGCAACATTTTTTTAAGAAGAAATGGAAACTTCAATAACTCATAAATAGAGATGTTAGCCCTTAACTTTTTAAGATCTTCAACAACATCATAATCTAAGTTGGGGTTCACATTACTCTGTTTAGTCTCAGCTGATTTAGAAGGTTTTGGAGGCGAAGTTGTAGTGTTTTCGGTAGAAGGCTTGTTTGTTGTCTTACTCCTAGTAATATAAGGGTGCACAGTCTCGAAGTTAGCCTGAAAGATGTTGTCTGAGAAGTGTCCAAAGATGTTTGGAGAAGGCTCTTCTTCTTGAACCGTTTCCTGTTCAACTACCTCCTGAGGGGTCTCAGGGGGCATCAAGTTATCTTGGGCTTCTAGAATTGTTTGAAGGGCAGATTGTAAACTTTCTAGATTTAAGCCTTCGGGGTTTGGATTAGGTCAGTTGGTAGGAAAAGGCTTTCGAAAAGGGGGTTTGTAGGGTCCTTTACTCGAGGAAGCTTCTTCAGTTGACCTTTTTAAGTCTATAACTTGATTAGACAGTTTTTGAACAACTTTAGTTAAATTTTCTAAATCAGAGTTTTCAGGTTGTGTTTTGCTTTGCGTAGGTCTGGGGAGAATTTCAATCTTCTTTTTGGAAGAAGAACTAGTTTCGGCATCGTTGCTAGAAGAGTCTTTAAGACTAAGTATGTCTTTTTCAATCTGGCTGGCCTCCTCGAAGGCTTCTAACAACGTGGCTTTCTTGGATCGTTTCACCCAAATAGCTATGCTTTGATGTAAAGCTTTAGTGTAGTAAGCTATTATAAGACTCTCTGCAGGCATAGAATCTGCAGGAATTCGGTTTTTGAGTGTTAAGAATCTTTGATTTAAGTCTTTAACTTTTTCTTTTGGGTTCATTCTTAGACTAGAAAGATCCATGACTAAGACTTCCAAAGCTTTATCGTCTCTGAATTTTTCCAAAAAGCATGACTCAAACTTTTCCCAAGACACGATGGTATAGGGTTGTTGGGCAAAGTACCATGTGGATGCATTACCCTCGAAAGTATAAGGGAACAACCTACAGACAATGTCTTCATGTTCAACATTGCGGAGTCTAATGGCTAACATAAATTTTTTAATATGATCTTCGGGTATCTGTTTCGAATCAGTATCAAACTTGGGAAGCCATTTCTCCGGGTGCTTAGGTAGAGGGTGCTGAGCTCTAGGTATAGCTACAACATCCTGGTCAAGCCAAGGTCTAGCAGGATTGCTCTGATTTTCCATTGGGGTAGTGGGTGTGGAAGGCTGAGAAGGTGAATTGCCTTCGTCAGAAAAGGAATCTCCTCCAGAAGAGGAAGGAGATGAGGGAGGTGGTGAAGGAGGTATCCCAGATCCTCCTGCAGTAGGATTTAAGTTTGGATTTGTAGGATTCATAGCGAGGTTAGTGTCACCTAATTGTTCTCTGATATCAGAGAAATCCAAAGGTTGACCCCACGAACGGTTTGGTTGCCTAAGACGAGCTAAGGCACTATGTGTTTTAATAAGAGATTGAAGGACGATCTCTTGGATGTCACCACCTGTAGGATTAGGGGTTGTTGGCTCAACTGTGATCTGTGGATCGTCGGTTGAAGTAGTTTTTGTTTGAAGAGGAATATTATCGTGTGAATGGCTTCTAGTCACTATAGGTGATCGGTTTGGTGGGGGGAGGAGTCTTGCGACCACCTCGTGCCATTAATTAAGTTCATGCCCTCCTTCTAGCGCCATTTGTTGACGGGCGAAATCGACCGTCCGTCAACTAAGAGAGTGGAACCGGTCCGGGGTTGTCTAATAACCCAAGCCATTTGGAATGAACCACCCTGACGGGTTTAGCGGCTCCGTTAGCCAATCTAAGGTCTTAGGAAAACCAAAGAGAAAACTAATCTAAATTAACTAATCTAACTAAAACTAAACTAACTAAAACTAAATAAACTAAACTAAACTAACTAACAATAAATAAAACGAACTAATCTAACTAGTATAATTAAAACTAACTACTAAACAACTAACTAATCTACTATTTCTATGTATACAAGCTACTAACTGCAATATAACTTGTTCTTAAAATATACAATATCTACAAAATACAGATTTAGATAAAACCTGGAAAACTCATTTACTTTCTGCCTTAAGACAGAGTAAGATATTTTTGTTGATTTTATGATTTTATGAACAAGAAATAAAACTTACTAAAATTAAACAATCTAATATACTAACTACACATATATCTAACTAAAATACTAACAAATATACTAAACAAATAAACAACAAACAGACCTAGAAACACTCCGGATTTGTCCTGTGTATGATGACTTTGAAGCTGGTCGGAGGAAGGAAACTCGCACCAGATAATCCAGAAGCTTCTCGTAAACGATAGTTGCAATGCTCTTTGAGTTTATTTACAGGACAAACAAGACATAAAAAATCATAACAATTATATGATTTATAAATCTCTGCAATAAGGTAAACCTGTTATGCAAAAACGTATACTTAATAATTCAATTAATTAAGAAGAGAAATCTGTCTTTCACAAACTGAATCAAGTAATTTCTATGTCTTTAAATACTAGAAGAAATCAGATATGGATTATAGTGATTAAATCATATCATTTGCAAAAGATTAAGATAGCTAAAGTAGTCATTAACCCAATGCAAATTGGTACACATAAACATGAAACAAAATATTGATATTATGAAAAGCTAAAGCTGTAGCAGAACACCAATTTTTGTCTCAGTCTGTATTAAAATTCCATATCCTTGTTCTCCCACGAATGAGGATGATCATTATTACAAAAATAATAAGTATTTAAAGGTTTTCCACAGGGTAAAACCTCCCCGTGGAAGTTATAAAACTATTTACATAATCTGGGAAATATCCCAAAATTGTCTAAACTAGGAAACTAAAAATATTTCAAATATCCTCTAAACTGTCCATCAAATCCCATGCAATTTCGGATTCACCTGAAACAAGTCAGAAATAGACAAGTTAGAGAGATATTTTATTAATAAAACAATAAAAATCTAATTCTACAGACTTAGATACAGAATCATCTGATTCTGTAGCTAGTCTAAAATAATACACAGAATCAGAATTAAAATTAATTCAAATCTTTTAAAAGAATTAACTCCAATTATCTTCCAATAACCATTTTAAAATGAATCATTTGAGATTACAAAATAGGATCAAAAAATGATTCAACCGAACAAAGAGATAGGAATACTCTGTTCTTTTGTTACCACAAAATCGGGTCCACAGAGTCATAATCGAACAGTAATAAGATTGTTTCATATGCAATTTTAAACTGATAATCAAACATATCGTCTGATATTGTTAAACAAGAGATATGACCCAATCCAACAGAATCACTTTCCAATCGTTGTAGCTATAACAATATAGCGAAAGATTCATATCATTTAATTGAATACAAGGATAGAAATACTCTGTTTTCGATTATTGTCATAAGTTGGGTAAATGAAATCATATGAAACAAAATCGTGATTGTTTCCCAACAAATCGAATACATCGGTTATGAAGTCGTTTTGATATTCAATCGAAAACAAAACAAATCGCAAACCTTTCGTTACACCTGTGAATCAAACAGGATTATCACGATAACTGTGTAACAAACGAATTAGGCTGTAAACGAATCTAGACAATAATCGACTCATAACAAAATCATAACAGGATTAATCAAATAGGATTTATTATAGATTTCGATCGTTGACCATTGCACAGTAAGCACACGAGATCAATTAATTTTGATCACAATCGTTTCATTCAAACGAATCATATCAAGGTTTGACCAATTCCTTTCAAAAAATTAAAATGCAGAGTGTCAATTATAATCTGAATCTCGACTCATAGGACAAACTAGCTAAATTAGAACCAGAGCGAATCGATTTAGCTAAGATTTCCACATAGTTGTTATGATTCAGATTCATTTCCAGATTTGGGCGCGAATGTTTTTATCAAGGAAACAGAGTGATTATCCTTAACTTGGAAACAATCAAAAATAGAACATCACGCGACACAACATCGTTACTAGTATCTTGCCGAAAACATTTACCAGCCATAGCATACCAATGATAATGAAATCAAATCCGAGCAAGATTGTGGTCTAAACTGAATATGAAAAATTTCCTTCTCAAATCGAATACAAACCAATTCATTTGAAGGCAAATAATAAAACAAATTCAAACGAAGATCACTCAAATCTAATCAAATCTATTGATTTCTATACTGGGAATAATCAAATCGCATATCGAATCGAAACTTCTTTTTATTCAAAACAAAGCTATATATAGAATGCACGCAATATAATAGAGCTATTCAAGATGTGAACAGAACTGTTTAAAACTGAATTCAAATCGTTATATCAAACTAGATTTTTTTACAAAACCACAACGATGTGAAAATCATACCTGTGTAGCGACGAGGCTGCTTGCTTATACCAACTTGGAATTTACAACAGCCGTGGCTGATTCCAAGTTCTTAAACGGGATGGAACCGATTGTCTTCTGTTTCTTGTCCACGGCTTGGAGCTTGGCCTTTTGAATGGTTAGCAGTGCAATCTGGTCTTCCAATGACTTAATTCTTGATTGGAGTACCGAAACATCAATATAATATTGCTCTAACCACGAATTGCATTGATCACAGGGTGATTTTGTAGGTTTAGACAGAGTAGGCGAGGGTTTGGCAAAATGACCGAGGGTTTCACAAGGCAGTTTAATACCCGGGTAGTTAGGGTCGTCCTTTAGGCAGGGGGGTAGGTTTGACACAAAATCATAAGGGGGTTCATGACACAAACCTTGCGAATAGGGGTATTCACTAGCTAAGAAATGCTCCACTTCTGAATCAGAGTCCTCACTCAAGATGATAGGGTTTGGCTCAACAGGGGGTTTTGGCTTGTTCCTTACCATCCGAGAAATGAGTCGGGCATTTATTTTCCCCTTGGCGTTTGCAGTGAGGTTTCCCTTGGGATTTTTTCTCATGGGCTTTTTTCTAGCTTCTACACTCTTAGTTACAGTGTCGGGTAAGTCGACAGGAGGGTTGGTCGAGGTTTTAGGTAGTAGGAGGTGTAAGGGTACAAGCGGTTCAGCCTTAGTCTCAGTTACCATAGGTTTATCAATCTGTAGAGGGTCGGTGTCTTCAAAGCCATTACGGGCTATGAAAGCCTTCCAATTGTCACCAAGCAAATTCAACTGATAAACAATGATGAGCTTTATAAGGCCATCATGAAACAAGCTGTTGTTAGCCTTGTGCCTCTTGTATTTTTTGGACATCTTATACAAGCTCCGATGAAAATAGAACGGCATGTTTAGAGGATACCCTATAAAAATCATCAATAGACGCAGGTGGTAGAGGAAGAATAACACATATCGACCTTCGCAGGTCACAAACTACTTGATTATCATTAATAAATCGTGCCATCATTTTTTAAGCATAGTCATGGGCATACCTCTATCACAGGAGGTGATTTTGCACGATTGAAACAACAATGTCCACGACACTTCCTCAACCTTGCAATTCTTAAACTAACGCTGTCCAGAAGTAGATAAGCCCGTAGCCGAGCTGATGAAATGTTCATCAATCTCTAACTGTACATCACCTACCTTGGCTTGACATCCATCGAAGGTCATGGAAAACTGTTGAGCTACGCAAAGGTTAAAACCCTCGAAACGTTTCACGAAGGTAAGCCATCCACTATCTGCCAAATATTGGCGAGCATTATCAAACATCAATAGGGCTTGGTTGCCATTGGGTTCAAATTGCATGATGGGTGCCATGAGCTGAACGCATGGTAAGGCTTTGAATTCACCAACACATACAGTAACAAAGCTACCTGAACCAACATCAATGAACGAGAAAAAAGGGGTAAGCATAAATGTGCGCATGCGAGGGTGGTGGAGTCTTCCATGCATAATATTCATTACACCAGTACAACCGCCAAATTTCATAACTGTTCACTCCATAATAATAGTTCAACCATTAAGTCATGCATACAACCAATCAAATCCAATGTGTATATACGCAAATGTTATGCCACGGTGTTCAAACATCCGACATATAAATCAAAACCCATAATGAACTATTCGCCAATGTGAATAATCAAAAATTTAACCAAGTTGCCAAACGATACTCATAATAGTTGACAAGACAAAAATTATAAAAAGATCAACATAAGGATCATATAATATATATTTAAAAAATTAATCAAACCCCTATGCATTTCATAGAATCAATGATCAGGCAAGTATAAAAAGTGTAAATGCAAATGCTCGATGCTTTACAAACTCAATAAAACTGAGTTATGAAATCAATATAAGAATGTCCAAGGAGCATAACGAAAGTCCTTCCAGCCACATAACGATAAACATAAGGTAAGCGCAGTAGTCATATCGACAAAAAGGTCATGATAGCTCAGATAGTGATCGAAATGTGACCTCGAAAGGGGAAGTTTTCACGCTTACATTCGTGAAAACTTAACGAAGACAAATGTGCAAATGTTGCAAGAAATGAAAATGTTGTCTATTTGAAAATTGCGACAAAACTTGATGTTGCAAGTCATAGGTGTAGGCAGCTTATAGGATAATAGAAAAAGGTGAATTGGCTGCCAACAGGTTAGAATTGAAAGTGTTTTCAAGGATAGAATAATGATTAGATCACCGAGATGTGGGTGATGTGGGTGCAATGGTTGTACAAAAGGAATATTCATAGTTCCCTCAAGGGTCGAGTTTAGAGGGGGTTAAGGGTTGAGTATAGGTTATGCATATGCTTAGATGGAGCTAGGGGGGTCTATGTCATGGTCTACATCAAGCTATATGTCATCGTTTAAACCTAGCTCTCAATCTATTTCATGGTCTAGTTCATGTTCTACGTCAAGATCCAGGTCATCACCTAAATCTATATCCATCTTTATCTCGTGGTCTAGGTCATGGCCTAGTTATATGTCATGGTCATCGTATAGTTCTAGGTCATTCCATAGATCTTTCCATATATAAATCTTTATATGTCTAGGTTTAGGTCTAGGTATTGAGATGTCTAGGTCAAGGCCATTTCTTTCCTTGCAATGTAAGGATGGGGTTGTAGAGACAGGAAGAAAGAGAGTGCTAGAGGGGGATACGGTAAGAAAAGGAGAGTGAGGGATAGGGAGACAGATAAAGGGAGTAGAGACTAGGAGAGTGAGAGGAAGGGCGGGGGTGAGGGAAGGGGTGTTAGATAGATGGAAATAGAACAAGGTGGGTAGAGTGGGGGGGAGAGAGGGAGGAAGATAAAAGTCGAGAGATAGGGAGTTATATGAAAGAGGTAAAAAGAGAAGGGCGTAGAGATGGATTTTTTAGAGCATGATAGGGTGGGAGAGGAAGACCAAAAGGAGGGGGTAGAGAGAGAGAGGTGGGAGAGAGAGTGAGAGTGAGACTAACAACAAGGAGAGAGAGAAAGAGGTGGTAGATGTAGGATAAAAAGAGGGTAGAGATAGTTGGAGGGAGGGGAAAAGGGGGATATGAAGTGGGAG
>ML860457.1:32745-49145 GCA_009831015.1 Picea engelmannii
CACTATATACACTTCCTCTTCGATGACATCATTTAGGAAAGCTATCTTCACGTCCATCTAGTGCAGCTTCCACTTCATCTTAGCTGCAAAAGCTATGATGGTTCTGATCGAAGTGTATCTGGCCATAGGAGTGAATGTCTCTTCATAGTCAATGCCTTCCTTCTGGGAAGAGCCATGAGCGACACATCTTGCTTTATACTTCTCAATATTTCCATCAATAGCATGTTTTATTTTGAAGAGCCATTTGAAGGATACCCCATCTTTATTCTTTGGTCTGGGAACTATTTCCCATACTTCGTTCTTCATTATGGATTGGTATTCCTCTATCATGGCATCTGCCCATTCTTTCCTTTGAATGGGTTCTTCAAAGTAGGTAGGCTCCTCTTCTAGGAGATCACACATCAAAGCCATATAACTGGAGAATGGCTTTGGTCTTTTGACCTGTCTCGTAGTTCCTTGGGGAACACCGTACTTCTCTCCATCTTGACTAAGCTCTCTAGCCCAAGCTGGATTTTTTTTATGGAGGATCGTCATCTGAGGAGGTTCTTTCACTTCTACTATATCATGGTCTTCTAGAAGTTCCTCATCGGGGGAAGTTATGACTTCCCTCATTGGTTTTGCAGCTCTGGGAACCTCTCTCACTGGCTCTGCAGTCTTGGGGATTACGGGTTCCTCTTCATATACTTCTTCAAGCTGGCATCTTCTTGATTTATTAAGCGCTGCATCTTCATCAAAAGTCACGTCCCTGTTGATCTCAATGTGACGGTGACCTGGCATATAGATTCTAAAGGCCTTGGAGACCTCATAGTATCCCACAAATATTCCCTTCTTTCTTGAAGGTTCCAGCTTGTTTCTCTTCTCTTTCGGTATATGAATAAATACTGGGCAGCCAAATATTTTGAGATGGCTTACCTCTGTCTTCTTTCCAGTGAACATCTCTTCTGGGGTCTTGAGCCCAAGTGAACTATGGGACAATTGGTCCTGCACATAAACAGTTTCCATTGTTGATTCTGCCCATAAGAACATAGGAAGATCTTGATCATGGATCATAGTCTTCACAGCTTCCAGTATGGTTATGTTCTGTCATTCAGCTACACTGTTTTGTTGGGGATTATAGGGAGTAGTGAGTTCCCTCTTGATCCCAACATCTTTGCAGAATTTCACAAACTCTTTTGAGGTATATTCTCCTCTATTATCTAACCTGAGTATCTTAATCTTCCTTTCAGAAAGGTTCTCTATCAAGGCTTTGAATTCCCGCTAATGGAGGATGATGGCATTGGGCCACATATATCTGAATGGATGAGTTCTAGGACTCCTTCTGTCTTGCCGTCCCTCTTCGAAAATGGGTTCTTGATGTTCTTCCCTTGTGCACATCCATTGCATATGCCTTTATGGTCACCTTTGAGTTCTAGTAAACCTATGACCACTTTGCATATGTATGGTAGCACCTTGTAGTTGAAGTGAGCTAATCTTCTATGCCAAAGTTCACATGGATTCTCAATGGCATGGGTCATTGCAGCTTCTGAGTGATGATTTAGCTTATGCAAGCCACCTTCTTCTTTTTCAATTATGATTTCTTCATTTAAAGACTCTCCTTTAGCACGTTGCCTTCTACAACCTTTGCTATAGCTTCCTCAGGGTTATTACCTGTGACCTGGAGCAAGGTCAACAAAACAACAAGCAAGAATAATATCCTTCTAATAATATAAAGTAATAGCACGAACAATCATCACAATAGCTCCTTTAGAGCTATTACTTGTAACTTGTCTGAATCAAAGATTGAGGTAAGGAATATAATATGAAATGCGGTCAACACTCTCATAGTGTTGTGATCAAACATTCCTCCACGACAACCTGGTACTAACACACGAGGTTTCTCCTAGAACCTGGATTGCTGCTACTTTCCTTCCAAGTCTCCTTCACTCAAGATGACAAGTGTTTTCTTGAACCTGTCTTTTGTACTAGGACAATATGCTCTCTTGACAAAAGGTTAGGTTACAGAATAAATTCTATGATCTCTACTTTAATCCATCTAATAGTTTGATCATAGATTCAACATGCAACATTGATCAATATAACAAATGGATGCATATCAGAATAATCACACCTGGATTGCATCATTCCTCTGAATGTGTTGGATCTTTGAGATCCTTCTGGATCTATGGCAAGAGATCCCTTCTCCTACAAATATTCTTTAAAGTTTAACCATTTAAACATATGTGAGTACATACCTCTGATAGCATTTGCAGGTGGTGGCACCATCTAGTAGCAACAATAATCATTACCAATTCTTTAAAATACTTCAAGGGTGACTGCAACTGGTAGTCTGGCTGCAACTGCAACTGGTTCTGAGACTGCAACTGCAACTTCAACTTAGGGTTTTATGAGGAAACCCTAATTTTTCAAACTTTGAATTTTGAAATTCTAATCTAAGGGATAGATGTGCTGAGCTGAGGTGAGTTAGCTGGTGTAGTCAAATTTATGAAAATCCAACTTTTACTCCTCCAAACTTGATCTACGGATTTCTAGATTGGTGCTTCTGGTTTTCTGGTACCTCTGGTACTCTGGTATTTCTGGTACACTGGTTTTCTGGTACTTTGTGAAACTAGGGTTTCACTTTTCGGGAGATCCAGCCACTGAAAAGGTGCGTTGAGAGTGCCAAATTGATCCTTAGGGGAGGGTGCACTTTTCTAGATGGTTTTGGGGATAAAAAGCTTCACCATCAAAAAGCCCTAATTTTCATGTACGGTAATAGTGATGTTTTTCACTTTTCTCTTATGAAAGATGCTCTCTTCAGATTGGCTCTGATACCATGTTAATGTTTAATCCATTATTATAGTTGTTTTTATTTCATTAGATAACAATAGCATAATCCAAGATCACTGAGAAATACACAATCACAAGAGACACAACATTTATCCTGGGAAACCCTCTAGGGGAAGAAAACCCAGCAAAACTTCCTTAATATAGATAGCCAATACAATTCCAAGAGATCTCTTAAACTAATACAGAAAGTCGTCTCCCAGATATGTGCCACTCTCTCTCTCCTTCTTCTCCAGAAGCAGATCTGAAACTTGTCTCTCAATGAGCAAGTGAGTTGTGTGTATAAGTGAGGCGCTGGCCTCTTTATTTATACAAGTCTGGCATGTGTGAAGTGTCTCTTCACTGGCAAGGTCGACTTCTCAAACTGGGTCGGTAAACCCACCTTTATTATAGTTCTGGGCCTCTTTAATATCTGTTGGGGCCAACTTCTTATTCTGCCTATTACAATTGTCTTTTGACCAATCCGCAAAAGGGGATTTGGTCCTATTACAATAACTGACATGATCAATCCACAATGGGGATTAATACGATGAATAATATATCAAATAATAATTAGAATACTCTTTGCAGTTACATTATTTCAACACTATTATACTTTAATGTTCCATATAAATTATTATCTTGATCTGACTTGTCTTCTAAGGTTATTTCCTAACCTTCTAGGGTTTCTCTTGCTTCCTAGAATATTCTAGACTCGTTAAATGTTACATGTAGAGGTTATTACCTCCCATGACTACCATAATATCAACACTCCCTCCTAGCTAGGGAGGTATTAAAGGAAATGGTATTGATCACAAACAGAACATTCAATTGGTAGCATCATTATTGCCACACGGGATATCTCATGATCATGTAGATAAAATTACGAGCAACATTACCACTATCAGTACCATCTGATAACATCAACTGCATCATCTCTTGAGGCCATACTCCATCTAAGTAATCAGGCATGATGTTGATTAATTCATTCACTCAACATAGTGATATAAGAACCATTCTTCTAATCCATACATACATCCTAGAAGAATAGTTTTCCCAACAGATGTTGAAATCCCCACAATGGGCTACAAGGATCATTCTTCTAATCTAGACCTATGTCCTAGAAGAATGTCACTCCTCCCAAATGTTGAAAGCCACACTATGGTCTACAGATACCATTCCTACAGGAATGTTAGTCGCAGACTATTTTCTAATTTGGTCATATGTACCATATAGATTAATCTCTACCCATATGCCTTAGAACATATTGGTCCCATATCAACCACCCTAATCGGGACATCATATCCTTAGGAGGCAGACTATTCAACCTGATCGGTCCAATAATTGTGCCTCAGGAAAAATACCAGTCCATGATACGTCATAAATCTGTCAACTTGGACCATTCTCCATAGGGAGAATGTTTGTCCACCAACAATATGACTATCCATCTAGTTGGCAATCATCTCCAACAGTAGTGGTAGTCTCCATGTCAATCAGATAGTAGCATACAACTTCTACAATGCTATCCAATAGAACACAATTGTGTCTATTCATAGTAGTATATGACTACTATCCAGTCCTACACAACCACTCCTAGTAGCACACGACTACTAGCCAGTGACACATAGTCACTACAAGTGGATCACATCCACCACAATAGCATACAACTATTGTCCAGAGACAAACAGTCTCCACAACAATCATATCATTTGATATCAACCTGCATCAACAATGTCATGATATAAACTCAGTCATTTGGTCCATTCTTCCACTCACATCTGTGAGATCTAGAACAACATCTTCCCTTAGAAAGTTAAACATCATCCATGCATTGTCTGGACTATTCTTCCCAAGCATAGAAGAATAAATTTCCTTGATTGTTGAACCTGTACCATTCAACCTAACTGGGCCATTCTTTTGGCACAATTCATAGTGAAACTTGGAGAATGAGTTTTCCCTAGGGAATGATTGTTCCTGATTGCTGAACCTGGACCATTCAACCTAACTGGGCCATCCTTTTGTCACAATTCACAGTGCAACCTAGAGAGAATGAGTCTTCCCTAGGGAATGACTGTCCGAACCATTTCCTATGGAAATGACTGTCCTTCACCAACCTCCTACATCGGACCATTCTTAGAAATTGCTCAAAGATGTGAACTTCTAAAGAATGACTACCCGGAGAGGCAGACCATTCTTCTTGACCACTTCTCAGAGTGATTACGAAGGAGAATGATTGTCCTATACCATTCCCCCACACTGGCCACAACGGGAATTGTTGTCTATTATACATTAGCAATTTGTCAGACCATGATTGTTCACTCTAGACCATTGTCCGAACTAGAAAATGATTGTCCATAAAATATCCCGGACCACTTTTCGGACAATAAAGTGACTTCCCAACCCAGACCATTTTCCAAACTAGAAAATGACTGTCCATATATCAATAACATATCAATGCTCCCTCCCAACCTGGGGAGTAATCACTTCCTTTTCCAATAAGTAATTAATCTCGACGAGTCTCGACTTGTCCTTTAAGTATGCAAACTTTTCATCTTGTACAGAGGCTTTACCAAAAATATTTGCTATTTGCTCATCAATGGAGATATAGTACTTGATCTCAATGTGCTTCGACCTGTCATGGAACAACAGGTTCTTTGAGATCTTCACACAACTTTGGTTATCACAATATATCATGGTCGAATCCAACACCTGATCAAACAATCTAGAAACCAGTTTACAAAGCTACACTGATTCCGTACAAGCATCACAAGCTGCAATATACTCTGCTTTTGAAGTGTTGAGTGAAACAAACCTATGTTTCTTGCTAGACCATGATATCATGGCAAAGCTCAAACTGAAACATATCCATGAAGCACTTCTTTTGTTATCTGTGTAGAAATTTAATAACAAAATCAACATGCACAAATTTTTCATACACTTAGCAACCTAGAGATAACTGTCATCTATGAACTCTGAAATGTATAAACCCACATTCAAAAAATATTATGAGCATAAATACACATTGCCAAGCACTTTTGCAGTAGAATAAACACAATGAGAAACACTTACACATCCATGCAATACTCATAAATTCATGCAACCAGCTAGGGAAAACCCCAATGTGGGGAAACCAAAAGAGAGAGAGAGAGAGAGATTTATTAGCTTCGGGAAAGTTATATCAGCAATAACAGACAATTTCTAGCAAGGGAAAAACTCACTTACAACAACCAAAACAGTCCCCAATTTTCTACCTAGAGAATTGTGCCAAAACTATACTATTGTACGAGCTCCCTTGACTATACACCACCTCGAAATACATTCCCACAGTCAGTTGTATGGATAAAATTGTATGGCCTCTTTAGCAACAAGAAGCACTTCAATCAGCCTCAAATTTTCGTGCCCATAAACAGACTCGAAAACCATTCCTTCTTCCTTGTTCTATGGATTTGTACAGTATGGACTCCAACAAAAACAATAAAACTCTACAACTTCACACAGAAAATCAACTTGGGAAATGTGCCCAATCTCCCTTGGGAAATGCACCCATCTTGTTTCCCTTTCCTCTCCTCCTCAAAGTGCCCTCGGAAATCTCGCAATCTCTTCTTCTCATTGTGTCTTGCAAACTACCCAATGCAATCTCTTATAATTCGAAAATGACCTTTCACCTTCCAAGTGTCTTTTCACCTTCCCCATCCCTAAATATAAAGGCCAAGTTCTAATATTTCCTTTACATGATCAAGGGACATGATTCATTCCCTCCAAAATAAATCACTTAAATATTACATAAGTGCACTTTATGAAATAAAGTCACTTTAATACTAGAAGGTACACTTTATTAAAAATTCACTTACATAAAAGAACCACTTTATTACAACTTTATAAAAACCCATTACAAAGTCAAGTGTCTAGTAGTGCAAATATAAGGCTACTTCCGCATACAAGACAAAACATGTGGAGTACCTCCCGAGCTATAAAAGCTAACACTCCCTCTTAGTGAGGGATGTACTCACTGCCATCACCATCATCTGGTCCCATCAAACATTTCATAGTAGGAGCTCCCTCGGAACCTGGAGCCATCCCCAACACCTGCACATAACTCGAACTAGAAGATCTTCTCTTGACAACCACTTTGAACCCTGAGCTCCTAGGAGAATCCACTCCACCCTGAGCATCAGTTCGATCAAACCAACTAAGACTCATGTTGGTGCTTAGAAGAGACTCCCTCTCTTCTCTTGGAATGCAAGACTGAATCATTGGCCTATCGTAGTCTCAGGAGCCTCTTGCTCCTCATCCGACGCTGAATCATATCCTAAAGGTTGTCCTCGCAACATGTACAACTTTTCCACCCGATCACCAATCGGTTATGGTTCAACTGAGTCCACTCCCTCCCTGTAGATAAATAGATGTCCCCTCTTGAACAATGTACAATATCCAACATCCTCCAAGTTTGAGACTGAGAACAAGTTAACCCTCAACCCTAGAACAAAGAGAACTCCATCAACCTCTAGGAGCCCCCCATACTCAAGTCAGAATATAACAATTCCAACTCCATGTACAACTTGTGCCATACCTCCTTCACTCCTCACCGGTCGGTCAGGACTTGTCTCTGTGATAATAAGGAATACTCGTCAGATTCCCATCATGTGACAAGAGGCTCCATTGTCAACAATCCATCTATTATCACCCCAAAATCCTCGACTACCAACATTGGATACTAGAGTAAGCAAAGAAAATTCCTTATCAAACTTGGATGAAAAGTCCTCCATAGTTGCTATAACAATTGTATCAGGCCCCTCCCATTCCTTCTTCTTCTTCTTCCTCTTAGGACACTAAGAAGCAAGGTGCTCCAACTGGTTACAATAGTAACATTTGATTTTACTCAAGTCCTTGCCAGGATTTCCTTTCTTCTTCCCCTTTCCCTTTGTAGAAAGAGCAAGACCTTCATCAGGTCCATCTGTCTTTTTTCCACTATTCTGAGATCCTTCCTGGATCTCCTCCTGAGTGAAATCGTCCCACAGTCTACTTCAATCTAGAGGATGCCCACGACCCACAACACACTTCATGAAGATTTCTCATTCCTTGGTGAAGCCTTTCAAGGCTAACCTCACCAATTTTGAATCTGATATGACCTTCCCAACTGCAGCCAACTCATATTTCACTTGAGCTACCTGAGTAAGATAAGAAGACACACTCTCCCCCTTAGCCATATTGGTATCATTCAGTTTATCCTTCAAGTCCATCTTCTGATTTTCATTCTTCACCTCGTACAAGTTTTTAAGTGCATCCCACATCTCTTTGGTTGTCTTCTTCTCAGCCAAGTGAGAAATAAGGTGGTCCTTCACCCCATAAAGAATAAGCCTATGATATTTGGGCTACTTTACCTCCTATAAATACAAATCTATAGGGTCTGTTGATGGAACAACAACTATGGTGCTGACAAAGCTCCAAATTTTGTTCTCCCTGAGAATAGTCGACATCCTGACTTTCCATTGCAAATAATTGGAAAGCCCATCCAACCGGTTCTCATACATGATGAAAACAACCATCTCCCTATCAACGGTTCAATGGAAAAAACACAATCAAGTTTCCTCCCTTCAAATCTTGCCCAAAAATCTCACTACTCACTATCACTCAGAGCCCAAGCTCTGATACCATGTAGAAATTTAATGACAAAATCAGCATGCACACATTATGTCATACACTTAGAAACCTAGAGACAACTATCATCTATGAACTTTGAAATGTATAAACCCACATTCATAAAATATTATGAGCATAAATACACATTGCCAAGCACTTTTGTAGTGGAATAAACACAATGACCAACAATTACACAACCATGTAATACTCAGAAGTTTAGGCAAGCAGCCAGGGAAAACCCCAATGTGGGGAAACCCAAAGAGAGAGAGAGAGAGAGAGAGAGAGAGAGAGAGAGAGAGAGAGAGAGAGATTTATTAGCTTGAAGAAAGTTATATCAGCGACAACATAAAATTTCCAGCAAGGTAAAAATTCACTTACAACACCCAAAACAATCCCCAATTTTCTGCCTAGAGAATTGTGCCAAAATTGTACTGTTGTATGGCCTCCCTTGATTGTACAGCACCTTGAAATGCATGCCCACAGTCAGTTGTATGGAAAGGACTGTATGACCTCTTCAGCATCAAGAAACACTTCAATCAACCTCAAATTTTATGCCCACAAAAAACCTCGAAAATCATGCCCTCTTCCTTGTTGTACGGACTATATGGATCTGTACAGTACGACCTCCAACAACAACAATAAAACTTAGCAACTTCACACAGAAAATCACCTTGGTAAATGTGCCCAATATGCCTTGGGAAATGCACCCATATTGTTTCCCTTTCCTCTCCTCCTCAAAGCTCTCTCATAAATCTCTTGATCTCTTCTTCTCATTGTGTCTTGCACACTACCCAATTCATTCTCTTATAATTCAAAAATGACCTTTCACCTTCCAAGTATCTTTTCACCTTCCCCATTCCTAAATCCAAAGGCCAAGATCTAATATTGCCTTTACATGATCAAGGGACATGATTCATTCCCTCCAAAATAAATCACTTAAATGTTGAAGTACAATTTCACTTTATAACATAAGTGCACTTTATGAAATAAATTCACTTTAATATTAGAAGGTACACTTTATTAAAAAGTCACTTACATAAAAGAACCACTTTATTACAACTTTATAAAAAAACATTACAAAGTCAAGTGTCTAGTAGTGAAAATATAAGGCTACTTCCACATAAAATACAAAACATGCGGAGTACCTCTCGAGCTATAAAAGATAACAATCTGCACTTCCTACCCAATCTGAATCGATAAATCCATGTAGTTGTACATAACTCAGACATCCCATGAAGACATTTCGAGTCATGATTTGCAATTGTTCAATTCTCATGGCTAAGTTCCACCTGAAACTATTCTCAAATCAAAGCAAATATCCACCTGAGTATTCTCCAAATACATCAGCAAGCTATTCAATTGTCGATATAGGAACATGTCTACTAGATCAGAGTCTCTCAACTTCTTCAAATCTGTCATCATGGGAGTTTTTTATGGGATTGCAATCCATTATCCCAGACTTTTGAAGAACTATTTCGATACACTTCCTTTGTCATAGGAATTTTTCACCATGCTTTTGTTGTACAAGAGAGGCTCTGCATCAAGTTACTTGAATCCATACAAGGTCTTCTTCCATTTTCATTCATGGGTCTCTTTCTGGTATACCTCAAAATCTTGAGGTTTCTCTACATATGCTTCTTCTTAAATTACTTTGTTGAGAAGAACATTATTTACATCCATCTGATGTAAACTCCAACCCATGGATACTAAAAGAGATATAATGGCTCAAGTAGAGGTATATCTAGTTACTAGAACAAGTTGTCATCATTGTCTTCTCCCTCCTTATGGGAGAACCCTCTAGCCTTGAATCTCGCCTTGTATCTATCAAAGATTCCATTTATAAGTCTTCATGGATTTTTCATTGGACCATATCATTGGGGATTAGATCCCTCCTAATCTCAGCTTCATGTCTGGATGAGCAATATCTAGAACTTTCTTGTTTTTATTCTGATACTACATGTTTCTGGAATTCTGCAATCAATTCCCTCTAACTAAGAGAGTCCATGCTTATGTCTTTTGCATCTCTCTTTGCTTTCTGCAAAGTGTCACAATATGTTCTTGTTTCCTTTTAATTATTGACTTCCTCATAGTCTTTTTAAGTTAGTTTCTATCTGTTCTGATTGTTGCCCATCTGGCAGTTGTTGCAAGCATTGTGTCATCCTTATAAACTTATTCTATGACATCTTCCACAAATATTGCTCCTCAAAGGTTTGTCAACATATTTCACAAGGGTACTTGTCCGGAACAAGACAAGAATCAAAAGAAAGATCCAAGACAATATTTTTATGATAGGAAGTCAAAACAAGAATAAGGACAATGATAGAGGCAATTTCTACAAGCCTGGAAAGGCATCTTCATGATAGCCTTCATGAAATAACTTGCCCAAGACAATAAGAACAGAAGTGTTTTCAAAATATGAAGGATAGTTTCTTCGTAGCATTACTGAGATGATCTAGTATGAGAACAAGAACAAGAAATATCTCCTAGAGTAGGTGTTCGTTCATATTTGCAAATAAGTACATTGAATAGTATAAGCTACTAAGTACTTATCAATATTCACTTAAGTGACAATAATAAGGATGCCAAACTTGATATGCAAACCTAGAGTCTTGCTATTGTTCCACTTGAATTGCTTTTTTTCTGGAACAAGTGTCCTTTCCGACCCGTCCTTCTAGAAAATTGAATTAGAGAATACAATCTCAACCTTATAAGGTTTTGACTAAAGTCAACTTATAACTTTGACTAGAAGTTCATAATGTCATAACAGCCAAAGATATATCAAGTCAAACCCGGAGAGTGTGTTGATCTTTTGAATGCACTGAATCCAAGATCACTGCTTTGGACAAGATCCCTTGTACATTCCTTGCAAACACACCCATGCTAATGATACAAATTAAAAGAACATGTATAGGTACATACCTTTGTTACCCAACTGTGACAATAAACCTTAGAATGACATTATTGGACCAGAGGTTTACCTCCTAGAGGATTGGTAAACCTCAAATGTTCCTTTTTGTAGATTTCTCTTGGGCACAAGATACACTTTCTTCATGCTAGGTCTTTTGTCTTCATAATTGCCTTCCATTTTGACTTTTGACTGGTCAGCCTTAGATTTTGACTTGGTCAAACATTGACTTTGACCAAAATTTCAAACTTGATGTCTTAGCTTGTTGAGAGTACCAAGAGGCGCACTGGGCTAGGGCGCAGTAGGTTATCTAGGAAATAGGTCAAGAGCTTCACTTAAGGTGCCTCAACATGAGGGTTAGTGTTTCATTGCTGCAACAAAACTTTGACTGCAACTAAGAAAATCCTCCCAATCTACCTTCCAATGGTTAGATTGTCCAAAGATAGTGTGGGCCCATAACTTTTTTGAATGAAAGGTGTGCTCATTTCAATGTAGACAATATCTCAATATTGTCACCCAACCATAGGCACAAATGCCACCCTCAAGCGCCTTAACCTTGACAGACAGAATAATTCTGGAAGCAAACCCTAGAACCAATAGCCAACCAAGGTAGCATACCTCTCTCCAGAGCTAGCGTGCGAAGCAAAAAGTCCAAACCATAACCAAGGATAAAGTCCAACCATAATAAAATACCAACTCACCCCTACAACAGCTGCAACTCTCCTCCATTCATGCGCACCACTTGCCTTTATGCAGTTTGTTGAGGAAAAGGTATGAGGAACATTACTCAAGCATTTTCAGATATTGTTGGGCTAAGACAAGATTGTTGGGAATGTTACCCGAGGTTTACAGCCTTAGAATAAAAGAAACAATCACTTAATCCATGGGTATTAATTACAAGAGACCAAGGCTGATTTTTAATATATTGTCTGTAATTGTGCAAAGAAATAAACTAAACAGAAGTTACATGAGTGTGTACATGGAGATAAAAGTGAAATATTAAACAAATCATCATAAACACATATGTGAGGCTGAAATCAAAAGTCTGATTTTTATATTGATTTCATTTTGATATACAAAGCTAAATTATCTTTACAAACCCTTGCGAGGGTAGGGACTGTTAAATATTAAAATCGCAACGAGGTTTTTTGCCTGCAAAGTATTGCTAAAGCCTATTATTATAAGCTAACGATTATCTATAATACTAGTAGGTGGAATCCCCTTGTAGATTGGAAGATTAGATCTGGTTCTTATTTGAGGTTATGTTGTTGTTCGAAACTACTTACAGGTTTGAGCATGATTGATGTTCAAATGTTGGTTCTATTCATAACAAATGGGTGATGGAAAATTCATGTTATGTGTGAGTGTCTTTATTTTAAAATCTCATATCCATGTCACGAAGGCTTATGTGAATTGTTATTTTTATTTCTCCATGATCTATTATATGTTACACCTACACAAAACATGTGTTAGTCATGGAAAAGGATAAAAGAAATATGAAAAAATCTAAGCAAGAAATTAAACTATGCTACTATGCTACACTATATATATTGGAATTAAAGGATTGTTGTTAGTCCTAGCTAGTGTAGTTAGTGGCTATACGATTTATCGAGTTATATGCATTGTGGTGTGGTTGGTAATGGCTAATGTAACATGGGTGGCATGTTTGACAAGTGATGGATGTTAAGTTCAATGCATAAATTAATTAAGAGGATTAATGGAAGGTTGGCTGGCATGTACTAAGAAATTGAATGAGTGAGGGTGGAGGCGACATGCATTTACTACAAGTCACTTATACTCATTCCACTGGACATCACCCTATCTTAGTTGTTGTTCAACTGTGTTTTTCTATCGTTAATCTCTAATTTTCAAGCAGAGGAAGAACCACTCAACCAAGCTCACATTTTTAAGGTTTTCTTGGTTACAGGTATGTCTTTTCACCATCCATGAATCTGCTCTGGTTATGAAATAGATATTAGCTCAAGATGTATGGGTCTGTGCTTTCCTTGAGACTGCCAACTATATAAACTTATGGTTTTCTCTGGAATGGTTGTTGTGTGGTTTTCATTATGATGATGGTTGAAGTCACAGTTTCATTTATCTTTCTGAGTGTTAGAAGCCATGAAGGATCTCTGTCATCCTTATTGGTTTTGCTTGAAGGGTTTCTTTTGGTCCAGATTGGCTGGTTGTCTCCAATTTTTTTTTTGTGTCACCATACCTAGTCATTTTTCTATTATGGGGTTGTTGGGTTTGAACCACCTTGTGTCACTGCATATCGTTTCACCCGGGTTTTGGTTCGTTCATGCTACTGATGTCTGCATAGTGGGTTATGATGGCTATTTTTCCAAGGGGCTTTCTTAAGGTTAATTTCTATTTCTCGACTCTGTTTTATCTCAACATGGTTAATTGGTTTATTGGGAAAACCACAAAGGTTATACCCTGCGTGATCTCAGTGTTATTACAGGACCAAAATGAAGCCTTGCTCCTATGTTCATAGTCGCTCCTATCCCACCCTGTCTGCGAAGTTATTGGTGGTATGCCTTGTGTGTCCACCGTATGATATCGAGGGTTCTCACTCGGTGTTGGGGGTCGACTCCAGTCTCCCTGTGTTGGTCCACAGAGCGAACCCTTGATTTCTCAAAGCCCATTTTTTTATAAAGGGAACTGTTATGTCTTGTCGGGTATATTGTTGATTGTTATGAGTTGATGGTGTATCGTCGACAGTGTTCGATTGTTGGCTTGTCTCTATTGATTATGTTGACAGTGGTGTTGGTTATTGGTATTTAGTCACTGCATTGGTTATTATAACGATCGAATTGATAAGCTCAGCATGGTTAATTGGTTGATTGGAGAAAAGGGATTGAATACACATTCGTTATCTCTTACATTGTAATTATTGAATTGTTAACCCAACATTAGTTTACAATTGATTAATTCACATTGATGCTTCGTGCGTGATGCATTGGTATGTGTGGGATTCCTACGACATGTCAGGTTGAGTTGATGTTTGTTGTGACTATATGTTTTAAATTTCTAAATGGGAGTATTGCAATTGTGATAGTGTGGTGTGGCTGCCCATTGTGTATGCTATGTATATTGTTTAATTACACCATCAGATATGGGCACGGGTTTTATAGCAATATGGTTTTGTTGCAGTTTGATTGAATTGAGAAATAGATTTAGGCATATTGTCATTGTGTCCTTGTATTGGATTAATAGTTCATGGTCATTTGATGTTTAGATACGGAGTAAATAGACATGTACAGTTGCAGTAATTCTCTTGCATTTTTTTGAATGGTCTTTGTATCCTACAACATCGTATAAGTCGAAGTAGTGATTGTTGTGCGTTTAAATGGCAAGTCAAGGTTATTGCATTTTGATATATTGATGATTGTTTGTTGACTGTCCACTCTGTATAGTTGATGGATATCATGCATTATATCAGAGATGAACATAGATTTTGTGGCAATGTGGTCCCATTACAACTTAATTGTTAAATGGAATTGAGGAATAAAATTGAGCACGATTTTTGTGTCTGTGTTTGATGAGTGAAATAATTCATGGACAATGGTTGATCTGTTGATGTTGAACAAGGTGGAATTAGGTGGCTGTGTATTCATTTGGGAATTGTTTTAAAACATTAAATGGATAAATGAGAAAAAACATAACTCTTCTATAGGTTGTTGTGGAATGCATATTGTCTTTTCTTGGTAACACTGTTTTAAAGATTTGGTTGCGAACAGTAAGCAAGTTGATACACATAATTGATTGAATTATACGCAGTAGTTGTTTAATTGAGCACAATGATTATTTGGTTGATATTGGACCTTTTGCATTTGATATATAATGGTTTTACGGATTACTTAATTAATTTTATGAACAATATCCTCTCTCTTTCCCTACCATTATTTCACTTTTCACTAATTACAATCCCCTCGCCCTCCCATATCCATTTTTCACTCCTTGTTCCTAAAATTTAATTACAGTTAAGAGAATTATGTATTGTAATAGTTTGAAATCACACTTGCATGGATGGATTGCAGTAGCATGTTCCTTGGTTTACATTACAGTTGATTGTGTGTTGTCTGTGAGTAGTAACCATGTTCTTTTCCCCTTCATTTTAACATTTTTTCGCTCAATACAAACCCTTCGCACATCCCAGAACCTTTTGTTCACCCCCTGCTCATTGAAAACAAGTAAGCAATTTGTATGGATTGGATTGCATGAGCTTGATATGTTGTTGAACCAAAATTTATTTCATATTTTTAAGGAGTTGTCATGTATGGTTGTTAAAAGAACTATTTGCTAATCAATCATGCATGCAGGAATGAGATTTTTCAGCCGAGGTAGCCATGGAAGAGGTAACTAAGGAAGAGGAAATTGGAACAGGGGCCCTAGAAGGCCTAGATTCTCCATTCACTTTGATGTTGACTCACAAGAGTTAGGCCATCTTTTTCAAACTGGATTTTTCAATTGGATTGGGCAAGAAGTGGTCCAACCTAGGCCTAAAAGGCCTCCCTTCCAAGATCCACAAGCCCCTAGTATTCCCGTACCCCCTCATGTCTCATTGCAACTAGAGGTTCCCGAAAATGATAGATGGCAAGAGATTGTCCACCCAAAAGTCTCCCAACATCATGGTTGGCCCAATTTGTCTTTACCTACTCCCCCTCCTATCAATTAGATTGTCCAAGGTGCCCCTATCCACTCACCAGTTCAGTCCTCTTATGCTAGCAAAAGTTTGAAAATCGAGGCCCACCATGCCCCTGACAAAGGAAAACCCATTGTTTCCCCTTCCTCACCCTCCAATGTCTCTAATAAATCTATGTCCTCTCGGATGCATTTGAGGGACAATTGCTCTCATGTGATTAGCGAGAGTAGGCCTAAAGGCTCAGTACAACCAAAGGAAAATTCAAAGAATCAAAGGGTGACAGTAGAAACTAAGGAAAGATTGCATCTTAGAGTGGAAAATATGGTTTTTGAGTTTTATTTTATTTAATGTTGATGACAGTTGACTTCAGAAGTTTTGGACGACATGTTTTCTTTGGATATATGA